>JAULAV010000092.1:584027-693431 GCA_030789695.1 Scilla litardierei
TTTGCTCTAACATATACTCTGGGAGTCGACTACTGTTCATAAGGAGTCGACTACCTGCTGTGAATTTTCGCTGTGCACTTTAAATTATATTGTTGATTAAGAACCAAGCGTAGATCGCTCTACTTGGTTTCTTAGGCAACATTAGAAGGTTCTGTTTTGTGTTGATTGATTAAAGAACGAAAAAGTTTTATCTTTATACAACACTATTCAACCCCCCCTTCTAGTGTTGTTTTCCATCCACAGGATCCAACAAGGTGAGCACCCACCGGTTATTGATGGTGGAGATATTGAGGCTGAGGAGTAGCCTACCACCGTTGAGAGAGATAGCCCTCCCATAGTGGAGGAAGTGATCACGGAAAGGGCAAGGCCCGTGGAGAAGCCCAAGGATCGCCCCGCTCCAGTTCCATTCCCGAGTAGATTGGCTAAGGCCAAGATGGTGGAGAAGTACGCCAAGTTCATCGAGCTTCTGAAGTGAGTGGAGCTGAATATTCCATTCATGGATGCCCTCACAAAGATACCTTCATACGCCAAGTTCCTTAAAGAACTCATCTCGGGGAAGAGCAAGGTGGAGCAGGTTTTGTTAGCAGAGCAACCGTCATCATTTTTGAGGAGCAACAAACTGCCGAAGAAGCTCCCGAACTTCGGAAGCTTCACAGTTCCATGCTCCATAGGCGGTGTCCTGATCTGGAGAGCCTTGGTAGATTTGGGGGCGAGCATCAACTTGATGCCTTTGTCCATCTTCCAACACCTCAACACCGGTACAAAGTTAGAGCAGATGGCCATGAGCATCCAACTCGTAGACAGGTCAGTGATGCACCCGGTCGGAGTGGCCAAGGATGTCATCTTACAGATTCCCAATGGGGTGAGCATGCCTGTTGACTTCGTTGTTATGGACATGGGGGAAGATGAAGGATCACAGCTGATTTTAGGTCCCCCATTTATGACAACGGCTGGAGTATTATTAGACGTGCGAGAAGGCATGCTCTCCCTCAATATTGGAAACATTGATGTCGAGTTTCAGCTACCTAAGCCGATGAGGGAGAGGAAGCCCGCTGCGGACGTCGTGTATCTTGAATTGGTGGAGGATGAGCTCATGGAGGAGTTCATAGCTGAAGAAGTATTTTTGGAACCCCTGCTACGGAGTGAGAACCATGGTTTGGATCCTCATCATGACAAAGTCGTGGCGACATATCTGTAGGTCCTAGACGAGGACCCTGATAATGGATCGACGACGCATGAGCACGCCATGCTAGCCTTGGAGGATCACGACCCGGACGTCGTGAAGATCAGAAACCTGGTAGCTGCAGCGTCCATGGGGCACCCTAAAGAGAGACAAGCACCGGAGAGAAAAGAGGATGGACGAACCGCTAAGGGTCCGAAGGAGGCGTTTGACCAACCGGCCCCATAAGGGTTGGTCGGGAAGAACGATGGGCGCATCTCGCATGTGTCCAACATATCACCTCACTGAACAGCAGAGGTCAAGCTAATGACCTTAAACAAGCGCTTGGCGGGAGGCAAACCGGACTATCTACTCGCATTTGTTTTAAATTAGATTTTTTGATATTTTTATTAGAGAAATTCAAAAATCCATAAATAACTGAAGTTTGCTGATTTTGGCAGGTACTTGGCGGTCATGACGCCAAAAGAAAGAGCAAAGCATGTGTGTGGAGTTGAGATTCAAATCGACGAAAAATACGAGATGGGCAAAGGCCTGAAATGTGTTGAGTTCCAGATCGCTCGGGCGAGCGATCATGCCGCTCGCCCGAGCGACCAACCCAAGAGAAATGGGAGGGTCAAGGTGTGATGTGTCCGCCCAAGTAGGAGCGCTCGGAAAAAACCCTATATATTTTTTTGGGTCGCTCACATGAAATTTTCGAGCAAGCGACCCAGAACTTTTCAGCCCTAAAATTTGCCCGAGTGAAGCTCTCTCCCCCCCCACTCTCTCACCCCGAGCACCACCACCCCTCCTCCGATCTCCCTCTAACGCCTTCGTCCTTCGAATCCCATCTCCCCTCCGATCTATCTCCACTCCTCCTTTTTCCTCTGCACCTGCACCAAACCTAACCCCCCCTTTTCGATTCCCCTCCTCCAAATCGCCGCCCTCCCAACCCCCGAGCGTCACCACCCCTTACCCGAGCACCACCCTAATACCATCCCCGCCCTCCCTCAACCCAAGCGACACCTTCCCTCCCCTCCATCTCCCCCATCCCCGATCTCCCCCAACCCCTAAATCAATCCCAATTTCAAATTTTGGTTGGCGGGAAGCTTGGCGGGACTCATCGCCGCTTGGGCATCGCTCGAGGATCTTGCATTTGCCACATCTCCTTGTTTTATTATATATATCATATTGCTTATGGCACGAGCTCACGATGCCTCGCAGGGGTATCATCCGCTTCTCATCATCCTCACCTTCACCACCACCCACCACAACACCACCATGCACATCCCCACACCCACACCCACCCACACACCCACCCACACACACACCCCCCCACCTCATCCACGCACTTTAGCTTCACCTTCACCACGCATTATACGCATATCCACCACCGCCACCCCACCCCCTACACGTCATCCACCCACACACACATCCACCACCGTCTCCAGACCATCCCCATCTCAATCTCAGCCACAAAACTCACACCACAAGGTGTTGGCCCACAAGCCAATCTCCTCTAAGCATCGCACCACCACTACCACATCCACATCCATCCCCACCAACACCACACGCACTTCCACCACACCCACGTCACCTCCACGTACTTCCACCACACCCATCACCCAATCATCCCAACCCCCCACGCCCTCCACCACAGGCTTCCAAGAAGAGGAAGTCCTCGTAGAGGGCTCCTCATTCTAGGCCATGCACTGCCAAACGCGTTCCCACCCCATCCCCACCATCATCTCCTTCACCCCCACCTGCCAGGAAGAAACGCCAGGCTCCAAGCTCCTTAACGGGGACACGAGCCCCCCCTGAGTCAGCCCACACCCACAGTACCACTCCTGCCACCCCCAAAACCCGAAACGCCCCCTAGAGACATATGTCATCACTTTTATAGACGACGCTCATCGTCGTACTTTTGCCGATCTCTCTTGGCGCCCGGTCGTTTTGACCAAATTTGCTGACCCAGGACCCTTAGAGCAGCTAGGCATTTTGCCCAGGGTTAGGCAGCTGTACGTAAACCTGGGTTGGGAGCATTTTTTGGGGCTTCAGGCGAAGACTTACATTCGCTTGACCCTAGAGGCCCTCAGCTCACTTCGTCGTACCGACACGGGGATTGCATTCTCCATACTGGATGTGGTGATGCAGTTCACTTACACTGGACTCCGGACCCTATTCTAGTGGCCCACAGTCCCCGACATCGAGATCGCCTATATCCCTGACTCGGATACTCCCCCCGCTATTTACACTACATGCTTTTAGGAGAGGATTTTCGGTATGCCTTCTTTCAGCACTAGACGCTTCCTCGATCATCCACCCCTGCCTTAGGCTATCCCAGCACCACATGAATGAGCCTGGGACTATGTCCTCTATATTGCTCATCCTTTTGTGGGGCACGACCCTCCCTCGTGAGGCACTACTAGATGGCACCTCTTGCCCCTCCTACCCTATGCCCAGATCTTATGTGACCGTTTATGTTAGGCTGCTACTTTGCAGAGGGGCCCCATCTGTTGTGGTGGCTTTTTCACCATCGCCGCCCTTAGGGCAAATTTAGACCTCCCCAAGGATCTTCTTGAGGCGACGGGCCCTACCACCATATCCTTGCGTATGCTTACGTACATGCAAATTATTAGGGCACATGGTGACAAACACTGGGTATATCTTCACGGTCGTCATAACACCGATTATATGTTGCTCCCGAGCCCAGAGCAGACAGTCGTGGCCCCTCAGCAGATTGAGTGGATCCTCCCCATGCAGGAGCGCATCCCCCCATTTACGAGCTAGAGCCCGATGATGGGCAGGTTGCCCAGCAGCAGCCTGCTCAGCAGCTGGGCGTTGCTCCACTACACGCTGAGGTGCCACATCCCACCCTGCCCCTATCTAAGCCTGCAGCGGCCCCTTCTGTCTCCACTTCTATTAAAGGCCCTGCATCATCCTCTGCTGAGCTGCCTCATTTTGATTCGACCGCCGATCTACCTACCTATACTTTTGCCGAGGATCCAACCCTATCAGCTGATGTCCTTATTTCTGATCTGCTCGTCGACCCTTCTGTCTTCACATCCTCACTGCCACTGGAGGCCACACTGGTGCATGCATCTCTGTCCGTACCCATTCCTAGCACTGTCTCGGTGATTCTTATAGCGAGTGTGGTGGTTTCTGTCTCCACAGTTGCTGCCACTACCTCTACCGTGTCTGTACCTACCATATCCTCACCTGCACACACATTGGCCTCGACCTCTACTCCTATCTTCACTGCTGCTGTCACCACTACCCCACTATCTGCACAGCCTATCCTCCCGATGCATCCCTTCTTTACCACAAGTGGTACATCTTCTAGGGGAGCATCCAACAGCTCCTGCCCCCCGACATTGTAGGTCGATTATATGGGGTGGAGCTGTCTGTTGTAGAGCTCTGCAGAGCCATCAGGACACTCACTGATCTTAAGCAGTAGAACAGCAAGAAGCTGGACCGTATCCTTCAGCTTCTTCAGCCACCACCACCACCCACTGGGTGGTGGTGCTGCCTAATTTATAGCCTCTCACTGTTCCAGAGTCTCCCCCTCATTTTTTATGCCCATCTGTCATTTCGGGGCCCTGCTTAGTCCAACTTGGGGGAGTCACATTTTGGCGTCCATTTTGTTGTCCATAGTGTCCTTTTTTGTATATATTGTCCATCATCATCACCTACATCATCATCATCTCCATTTTTGTATATACATGCATACTGTACATACGCATTTGCATCTTTTATACTTTCTTTTATTTTTTCATCCCACCCGCCCCCTAGCATTATTTTCCATCTCTACGCGCGTGTTCTCAACAGTGAGGACACTGCTGCGTTTAGCTTGGGGGATGAGCGCTATCACTTTTTACTTATTATTTTTCCTTATTCCCATTTTTAGTTCCACTTCCGCCCCATTTTTCTCTTTTTTATCATTGTTTTATTTTTTCTTCTCTTGTTTAATCGCATGCATATTTTTCATTTCTTTCTCTTTTTCTTTTATTTAGACTAAAGATGATTCTCCTATGATTGCACTATAAGTTGCGCACACTCAATTTATCTGCTTTACACACTCACGTAGGATTCGTCATAGTCTATTGCACGTCATCGCATATTTATATAGAATGGATTATGATTTTTGAACTCCATGCTTCCATGAGTTAGAGATATTCCTTGATTAAAAGTTTTTTAATATGCTTTTCTGTTGAATGATAATGAACTCAAGAGAGAGAGATATATTATTTCATTGCTAAGAATGAGTAACCATGGCTAAGAGCCATGGTGCTCTATTTATTTATCTCATAGTGGGGAGGCCAAAAGCCTCTAGTAGACCAAGGGTCCCCATTACCCTAAGTAATGGGGGACCTAATGAATGTGTAATGAAGGATGGGAGGCCAAAGGCCTCCCTCATTCATAACACTCCCCCTTACACATTCATCACTTCGGTCTCAGCTACTGAGGCAAGTGGTGGATACTTCTAGATCCAGAGTAAGTGTGTTTGCCTCGTTAAAACCTTAGTTGTGGAAAACCCAGTGGGAAAACCCAACAGCTTAAGGAAAAAGAGTGCAACCCACAGGTTACTCCCCCTGATCCGTACAAGCTTCAGGCTTGCAAGTCTTTCAACTGTCGCATACCAATGTTCTTTACAAGCTTTACAAAAGTACATTTAGACAATGCCTTAGTAAAAAGATCAGCTAAGTTGTTGCATGACTGGATCTGTCGAACTTCAATCTGCTTGTCGTTCTTCTGCTCGTGCGTCCAGAAAAACTTGGGAGAAATGTGCTTTGTCCTGTCGCCTTTGATGTAGCCCTTCTGAAGCTGAGCAATGCACGCGGCGTTGTCTTCGAATAGGGCAGTAGGCTCCAGATCACTGGTCTTCAGGCCAGTGGATTGGAGGATGTGTTGGATGACGGAGCGTAGCCAAAAACATTCTCTGATCGCTTCATGGATCGCGATGAGCTCTGCATGGTTGGAAGATGTAGCATTAGTGGTTTGTTTTACCGATCTCCAGGAGATAGCAGTTCCTCTGTAGGTAAAGACAAAACCAGTCTGTGATTTTGCCGTATGCGGATCTGAAAGATAGCCTGCATCGGCATAACCAAGTAACTGGGAGGAGGCAGCTCTCTGGTAGTAAAGTCCAAGGTCAACGGAACCCTGGAGGTATCGCAGAAGATGCTTTACTCCATTCCAGTGGCGCTTTGTAGGCGCTGCACTGTGTCTGGCTAGGAGATTGACTGCAAATGCTATATCGGGACGCGTGCAGTTAGCCAGATAGAGAAGTGCACCAATGGCACTTAGGTAGGATACTTCTGGACCCAGTATCTCCTCCCCCTCTTCCAGAGGCCGGAAGGGGTCCTTTTGTACGTCTAATGATCTCACGACCATAGGGATACATAAAGGATGACATTTATCCATTTGGAACTTATTTAAAAGCTTCCTGGTATAATTGGATTGATGTAGAAGGATTCCACCTCGTAGGTGTTCAATCTGCAAGCTAAGGCAATACTTCGTTCTGCCTAGGTCTTTCATTTCAAAAGTGTGCTTTAGCCTTGCAGATATCTCAATAATCTCTGCTGGAGAGCCTATGAGATTTAAGTCATCAACGTAAACTGCTATGATGACGAATCTTTTTCCCGTTCTTTTGATAAAGATGCACGGGCAGACTTTGTTATTAGTGAATCCTTGCTGTGCAAGGAAATCACTTAGTCTGTTGTACCACATTTTGCCTGACTGTTTTAGTCCATACAAGGATCTATGTAGTCTAACAGAGAATACGTCCCTAGGTATCTCTTTCATCTCTGTGGGTAAGTTAAACCCATCTGGTAGTTTCATATAGATCTTTTTATCTAAATCGCCATAAAGATATGCAGTCACAACATCCATGAGCTGCATTTCTAGGCTTGCCAGAGATGATAGGCTTATTAAGAATCTGAATGTATTAGCGTCTATTACCGGGGAGTATGTATCTTCATAATCGATACCCGGTCTTTGGGAAAAACCCTTTGCTACAAGACGCGCCTTGTAGCGGACGATCAGATTTTCTTCATTTCTTTTTCTAATGAAAACCCACTTATATCCCATAGGTCTAACACCTACTAGTGTTTGGACTACAGGTCCAAATACTTTGTGTTTCGAGAGTGAGTCCAGCTCTACTCTTATCGCCTCGTCCCACTTTGGCCAATCATCTCTGCGTTTACAATCCGCTAGAGAAAGTGGTTCGACGTCATCGTCGTATTCAGCGACGTGAACGGCAATAGTGAACGCAAAATCGTCGACGACGACTGTGCTATGTCGGTCCAGTACCTCCCCAGTACGTACAAAGTTTAATGATGTTTCTCCTAATGTTTCCTCTGCAGGGGAAATTAGGAGGGGAGAGGTAGCTGTCCTGAGCTCAGTATCCTGTGGAGGGATAATCTTATTTTCACCAGGAATCTTCCTCTTTCGAGGAACTTTATCTTTTGAACCTGGTGGCCGTCCTCTTTTCAATTGAGGTACAGCCATTTCTGCTACGGGTGGATTGCATCCATTTATAGGGATGTCAATCCTAGCTGGAGTGTTAGCAGCAGGGATGTGTGAATGGACAATCTTCTGGCTGTCTGTGAATTTATCCGGTAATTAGTGTATTGTATTCTGGATGTGAAGGATCTTCAGGATCTCATCTTCACACAGATTTGTACGCGGATCATAAAAGGACAAAGACTTATTTTCCCAATTAATGGTCTCTGAAGCTTCAGGCTTCTTGGAATGTTTGCCCAACTTTGGAAAAGTTTTCTCATCGAATTCACAATCAGCAAGACGTGCCTTAAATGCGTCCCCCGTTAGGGGTTCTAGGTATCTAATAATCGAGGGTGAATCAAATCCAATATAGATTCCTAGACGACGTTGAGGACCAATTTTGGTCCTCTGAGGTGGTGCTATTGGAACATAGACCGCACAACCAAATATTCTCAAATGAGATATATCTGGAGTTGAGCCGTATGCTAGTTGCATCGGGGATAATGTATTGCCTCCAGAGGGGCGTATCCTGATAAGAGATGCGGCATGCAGAATAGCATGCCCCAAGCATCCACCGGCAATTGAGATTGCATAAGCAATGGACGTGCAATCCATTGGAGTCTCTTTATAAGAGACTCTGCTAATCCATTCTGGGTGTCAACATGAGCTACTGGATGTTCAACTTCTATACCCGTTGCCTGGCAATAGTCTTCGAAGACTTGAGATGTGAATTCGCCCGCATTATCAAGACGTAGTTTCTTGATATGGTTATCGGGAAATGAGCACGTAACCTAATTATCTGTGCCAACAGCTTTGGAAAAGCTAGGTTACGGGTGGACAAGAGGCACACATAAGACCATTTTGTGGATGCATCTATTAGTACCATGAAGTACCGAAATGGGCCACTTGCGGGGTGAATAGGCACGCAAATGTCACCATGTATCCTCTCAAGGAAGGCAGGAGACTCTAAACCCACTTTTAGGGGCGATGGTCTCGTTATTAGTTTCCCCTTGAAACAAGAGGGACAAGGAAATTCACCTTTCTGAAGAATCTTCTGGTTCTTCAAATCTTGTCCGTGGGATTCAGATAAGATGCGTCGCATCAGAATGGATCCAGGGTGACCAAGTCTGTTATGCCATAGTTGAAATGGTGGCATTGGCTGGCACGTCTGGTGCTCAGTCATATTGGCTTCGACTGGTTGAATGTATGTTTGGTAGAGACCCGACGGGGGTCCCTTAAATATTTCACAGATGGTCTTCTGGCCATCTTTACGAAGAGTGACATACATGTATTCAACCTTATTTTCATCTCTAGTTTCTAAGTGATATCCGTTTAAACGGATGCCCTTGAAGCTTATGAGATTTCTATTTGATCTTGGAGAAAATAGTGCATTATTGATTTTTAGTCTTGTGTTATTTGGGAGCAATAATATTGCATCACCAGATCCTTCGATTATTTTGGACAGTCCTGAAATTGTAATGACAGGACCGTTATATTTACTTATGCTATTGAAATAGCATTCATCGCGAAGGATAGTGTGCGTTGAGGCACTGTCCACTAGGCACTCATACATCATCTATATAATCCAAAAACGATAATTTATTGATGGAAATGTAAAATGCATACATTCAAAATAAAAGATCGTCTTTATTAAGCATACTAGAGATGAATATACAATTTATTCTTTGAAAAGCATAGATAAAGATAAGGCTCAATCGAGCAGGTCGTCATTTTCGAAATCCTTGGAAGTGAACTTCGTCGGATTTTCCACATTTGCCATGTTTGTTTCAGGCGAAGGCTTCTGGCTCGCCTGATACAGTTCCTGGAAGTGGCGAGGTGTGCGACAGTTTCTGGACCAATGTCCAGTCATGCCACAACGATGACATTTGTCCTCCCATGTCTTCTTTGGATTTGACACTGTATCAGTGTTCTTACGCTTCCAAGTGAAGTTTTTATTCCCTTTGTTATTCTTGTTTTGGGGAGGAGCATTGGTTGGTTTCATAGTGGCATTTCCTTTGTTCTTTCTGTCCCTCTTCTTGTTCTTCCACTTCGGGGGGTGAACACTGTGGGCTTCGGGAATAGGAGCTGAGCCTGCCGGGCACTGGTTATGAGTGGCCAGTAAAAGGTCTCTATTCTGCTCTGCCCTCAGGAGGCAAGAGAGCAGGTAAGAGAACTTCGTGAAATTGCGTTCACGATACTGCTGCATGAGGATAGCATCTTTCTCGTGAAACGAGGTAAATGTCTTTTCCAACATGCGGTGCTCCGAGACTTCTTCATCACACAACTTCAGGCGTGAGGTGATGTTGTGAAGTGCTGAGTTGTACTCAGCAACGGACTTGTAGTCCTGAAGTCGGAGGTTCTCCCACTCATAGCTGGCACGTGGGAGTATGACATCAATTTGATGTCTGTAGCGTGCCTCTAACGCTGTCCATAACTCCAGAAGGTCCTCTACCGTCAAGTATTCGGCCTTCAGGGTCCGATCTATGTGTCGTCTGATATAGATAATGGCTTTCGTCTTATCCATGTCAGAGACAGTGGTAGAGGTACTGCCAGCTGAAGGGGCCGTTTCTGGGGCTTTGCTAGCAGATGCATCGGATGCTACGGGAGCCGATGATTGGGCCAATGCGGGGGCCAGGATGGAGTGCAGGAGCGCCATGGAGCGCAAGTGGAACTTCAGGTCCACTCGCCAGCTCAAGTAATTCTTGCCAGCTGCATCGAGCACCTCGAAATCAACGCTTGCCAATTTAGCCATTTTATCTATGCAATTTAAAGATACACATGAATTTAAAATAAATTCAACAATCCATGCATAAAGAAATTAATAAGTAAAAATGCGGGGATCGGCCAGATACCCAAAATAATACACAGTCCAAAGTCCGATTACAGTCCAAAGAAAAGAGAATGAAAAATACAACTTTGGAAACCCCGGGTGGGTCCCTATTTCTGCATCCGTCTTCTTATGCTGTTGCACCGAGCCTTGGCTATTTATATAATTTCCTCACTTAAAAATTCTCTCAAAAAAAAGAAAAAGTGCTGGAAATGTAAATAGGTATGCAATGGCCGATCCCGAAAGACACATTTTTACTTATTTTAAACATCCACGCAGTTTATATGCTACAGGCATAAATTAAACAACCACGCATATATCTCAAGCACAAAAAATATGGAAAAAGTAAACTAGAAAATATAATTATCTCGTAGACCACGTGGAAATGTCATTCACCGTTAGGTTAGCTAACTAACGGCAGAGCGGTCTCAGGATCTCTGAGAAGATTATATATATATATATTTAAAATTCTAGTAAACCATACTTAATAATTTGCAAGAGAGATGTTTAAATAAATAGAGGAACATATAAATGTAATTATTGATTTTACAAAGTTTTTCTCATAAATTTCAATTTGCAAATTTAATTCTTCTTTAAAATTATGAAGAAGCCGAATTTGTGAAGAATTTTGTGGCTTCAGGCCAAAAATTATTTTTAGTATAATCGCTTGTGGCCCGTTCCGCAGTTCTGCAAAGTTGTTTACCGCAATTATTATGGCTTCGGGTCAAAAATAAGCTATTAGCCTCGGCCTCGGGCTCGGCCTCGGCCTCGGGCCGCCCCCCTGCAGTGGGGGGCGGCGGCGCGGAAGAACCCCTGCTGCAGGGGGGGATCGGCCTCAGGCCGCCCCCTTGCAGCGGGGGGCGGCGGCGCGGAAAGCCCCCCCGCTGCAGGGGGGGATCGGCCTCAGGCCGCCCCCTGCAGTGGGGGGTGGCGGCGCGGAAGGCCCCCCTTTCCACTGCAGGGGGGGTGCATGGTCGGTGTTGTGGGAAGTCCCCCTCCTCCGTCAGGGGGGAGGGGAGGATTTCATTCCGGTTCTTCTTCCCACCGAAGAATTTTAATGGCAAAAGGAAAAAAATTTCATAGAAAAAACTTTGTAATTGGGAATTTTTTTTTCTTTTATTAGACTAATTTTTTTTACTTGTATATTAAAACAATGTAAAAATTACTTAGTCTAATTTTATCTACAGGATTATAGGGTTTTACCTCTAGATCAATGATCTAGGGAAGAACGCGACGATGATCCGTAGAAATAATAATCCAAGCTCCCGAACGCTTTGAGGATGCCGCAACGCTCCAACGAACCGCCGCAGCAACGTTAGATTCCTTGCGCGTAGGGATGAATTTAGATGAAGACTTTTGCTCAAGAATGGAGAACACGTGCTGATAACGTGTTGAATGATAATGAACTCAAGAGAGAGATATATATTATTTCATTGCTAAGAATGAGTAACCATGGCTAAGAGCCATGGTGCTCTATTTATTTATCTCATAGTGGGGAGGCCAAAAGCCTCTAGTAGACCAAGGGTCCCCATTACCCTAAGTAATGGGGGACCTAATGAATGTGTAATGAAGGATGGGAGGCCAAAGGCCTCCCTCATTCATAACATTTTCTATGATTTAAATCCGTCTCTCCACAATGATATTCTCGAAACAGTTAAGCTTAAAAATGCTTGATTAGTTGAAAATTTAATGAAATTTGCATGATTGTGTGAAAACGTATATTTTCATAACGGATTGTACTTCAATTGGGTTCGGATAACCCACGACACTTAAGTAGCGTCTACCAGATATTCTGACACCGTGTCATGTCCCAATTCTATGCTTTTTATTTTTTTTGTATATAGCCAATTACGATCCTTGATCGTGCTTTGAATTCCATCGCGTTTACGTGAGTTTGCAAAAATCCCCAAAAAAATTGGAAAAATCAAAAACCAAAAAATATTACATACAAATAATAGGCCCGAGGGGTTATTCGTAACCCGATGCCCTAAGACCATCTGGTCTGGGATGCATAGGCCTCCTCTTGTATATATTGAGTTATCTCGTGTATATAAGAAAATAAAAGTATGTATATATAAAGAAAATTGTATAGCCAAAAACAATTGTAAAAAGAAAAATCACACATCTTTACCTCACTTTCTATTTAGAGTAGGGACATGGCAATGTCGATGATTTCTAGGAATTGTGAAAAAGTTTAGTGCGGTGATTTCTGGATTTAATTGAACTTACCATCCTCATTTATGAAAAACTAATTAAAATCATCTTGCATGCTTGAATTAATTGATCATGATATTATTTGCTGCTTAGAGAATGAGTTGTAGAGATTTGGGCTCGAATCATGGATTCTGTATATTGATTGCATGCTATAATAGGAATCTCCCTCTAACTTCATATCATATATTCGAGTTCATACCATTCATTTAAAAATCCATTTTATGTATATTCTTTGCTAGACTTGATGAATCCTCATGAGTAGTAAGTTTTTAAATTATAAAGTTGAAGTGTTGTTGCGTGCTATGAGATGAGGAGATGATTTAGTCGCCTTTCCTATCTTTTGGTTTCTTTTGCACTTCTTTATTTTCACCCTCCGGCGAACTTTTTATTCGTCTTCCTCGAGGACGAGTAAGAGATAAGCTTGGGGGATTTTGTTGTGTCCATAATTTTTATATTGTTACCATGCCTTTCCATGTCGTTTCGATCGCCCGAATCCATATTTTCGTATTATATCACGCTTTTCTCAAAATTCTTGATTCTTTCGAAGTTTTACATGTTTTCAGGGAATTCGGCATGATTCAGAGCGATATGGGACTTTGGACACAACCTAGACGCCGAAGCCCGCCCCGCCTCGCCTCGCCACGGCGACCCAAGGGGGCCAAAGAAGTGGAGAAGAAGAAAGGAGAGGAGGAGAATGGAGAGGGAGAGAGGAGAAGAGGAGAATGGAGACGAGGAGTTGAAGAGTAGAAGAAAATGCCAGATCGCTCGGCCGAGCACATCACGCGCTCGGCCAAGCTGTGACACGCCAAGGAGTAGCCCAGGTCTTCAAAAGGGTATTCGGGTGAGTAACTTGGTCGCTCGCCGGAGCGACCAAGTCACTCGCCCGAGCCAGCTGTCAGTAGAGCCCATCTTTTCATGACCATATCCCTGGAAAATTCGAAACTTCCATCGCTTGGCTGACCGAGGTGACACTCGGGCGAGCGACTTAACTCGCTTGTCCGAGTGACGCACCCGAAACCTACATCTAGGTTCCACCTGGCGGTGTCATGATCGCCAGGCGTGGTATGGCCCCTAGGCTTCAATTCCGAGCTCAATCCGCAAGCGGACGGTGTCGAGTTATAGTATAAAAGATATCGAATCCTACAGGGACGGTGATAGTGTCAATGTGTTCTCAGTTTATTTCTAAGTCTTGAAGTGAGATAGCTATCGGGGTAAAAGATTTGTTTGGGGTGTTGTTGTTGTAATACTAATAAAAGGGACTAGGGCGTTAAGGATCACCATTAGGATCGTTGGGGGTCGACGTTGGGATAGGATCCTTCCATTGCATTAGGGCTAGGGAATTAATCCCCCAATTCGTACCACTCTCATGGGTTAGAACTGCGGGGTATTTTGGTGGCTCTCGTTGACACAATGGCGGTAGCCGTCAACATAGCGGTATAGTTCGTCGATGGATCTCCTTAAGACGCGAGCCGGGTATGGTCACGAGCCTTGGTTGGATCCACCGATTTTCCTATTCGAATCCCTAGATACCCCTTAAGCACATCAATTCGACAGACCGTGGGCATGATCTTAGTACGAGTTATATATGGATTCGGTAGGATCTACCGAAATACTTCCCTAAGTCCCCAATTCAATGTAGGGATCCAGATCTACATTCCCCCTAGGATCCTAGGGCTAACTCATCAACCCTAGAATAATCTACTCACATATGGCGATGGCGACTGATAAAAATGCAATTTTTAGATACGAAGACATCATCACAGATCAATAAAATAGGGATAAAAACTTACAGTGATGGACGAAGAGAATAGATGAACAATAGATCCAGAAAAATCCAGATTCCAATACGCAAACGCAGACGAGAACTAAAATATTAATCTCTCAATTTTAATCTAAAAGTATCAGAAGTTTTTGATCTAAAAAGAAGTAATACAAAATCGCCTGAGCTCCTCTCAAAAACTATTCAAAAAAACTCTAATTGAAATCGCCCCCTTCAGTCGCTCTGCTCCCAGAGCTTTTAGTGCAAAAATTGCGCGCATCACGGCTTCAGAAAACTTTCCAAAATAGCCCTGGAGTTGCCGATCGAGTAGGTGACTCGGTAGAGCAATGAGCTGCTCGTTCGGTCGCTCGGACCGAGAAGATGAGCTGCTCGACCGAGCACTACAGGGAATTGAAAATCTTCGAAATCGTCGCGCTGCCTACCCGGACCGAGTAAGCTCTACTCGGTCCGAGCAGGGGCTGACTCGGTCAGCTACTCAGGCCGTGTCACTGGACTGCTTCAGCTGTGGAATTTGAGGCTGCTCGACCAAACAGCTGAGCTGCTCGGTCCGAGCCATCCCGTATCAGCTCATCTTCTCAAATTGAAGCTGCTCGGTCGAGCAGCTGAACTGCTCGGACCTAGCATTTCCTGGGAAACTATCTCCAGGAGCTGCTGGGGTGTCTCTCTCTCTCTCTCCTCTGCTCTCTCTCCTCTCCTCCAATGGCTCTGAAAGTGTGGTGAACTCCTCCAGAGCCTCGCTAATGAGCTCACGAGCATGTCAGATGTGTCCATACCCAAGTGGGGTCCCAAATCGCTCCAAAATCCCTGAAAACTCATAAAACACTATGAAACTCGAATATATCGTTAGAAATGCAATATCGTAGTAAAACGTGGGATTTGGATGTGAAAATTGTATGAGATGCAATGAAATGATGATATGGAAATAGTAGAAAATATGGACACATCAAAATCCCCAAGCTTACCTCTTGCTCGTCCTCGAGGAAGACGAATAATCGGTACGTCGGGAGGAAAACAAAAAGAAAATAAGAAAACGAAAATAGAAAGAAAGGAAAATCAAAAAGAGAAGTGAGAGGAGAGCGCTAAGGATGATCAGTCAGATCTCAGGCCTAAATAGTATATCACGATGCTCTGAATGGTAAACATACATGCTACTGGCAATTTCTAGATTTACAAATCATATGACTAGCATGTAATGCAGGCAAAGAATAGGGATCTATTGAAATGACGCCATCAAATCATATCAATCTCATGCAATCCCTAGAGTCTAGTATAAAGAAGTTGGCAACGCCCTTTTCAATCACAGATACACGAGGAGCATAAAGAGATCACACAACATGCAATAGAGAATAGGAAAAATTTATGCCATTCAGATATTCATTTCGATTCATGAAAAATCTCCAAAAACTAAAGCAATTCGTAAAGTTTGGGTGTTATTAAATCTCCCCGTTATGCACCGTCTCCACTCTAATGTCATGCTCACTCATGTGATCAGTTGGTTTACCTCCCCAAGCTTAGCTTGAGGCGTCACATCAAGGAAAATGATATAAAATTTTTCTTTTTCTTCCCAGAATAAATGATAGCTTCTAATGAAATGATATAATTTATTCATTTTCTTTCTTTTTCTTTTCTTTTTCACATATGAATATATACACAATTTTTTTTCATTTAGAAGCTATACTTTTTCTTTTTGGGTTTGGGAAGTGAGATGCGGTAAAGATAGCTATGGGGGTGTAACCAACTGATATGTAGAGATATAAATAGATATGTGGAGAAGGAAAAATAGTAGGACTCTCGGTTCACTCATAAGAGGGTGCACAACGGTTTGATGAAATAAAACCCTAACTAAACTTATATATAGCATGGGTTTTTTCATTTCTCTCAACGAATACTGAAAAGGCATGCAGTAAATAGTACTGTAGCAGCAGGTATGCAATCAGAAGTGAATAAGATAAAAACAAATACTCCAAGTGTTCTAGTGATGCGTGAACCTAGGTGCATTTCTCAACATAGATCATACTAGATAATAATTCATGCATTCGATTTTCAATTCGTTTTAGGCATTAAATCAGATAGATCAGCAAAAGAAATGCACGCATATAGATAGAAAAACTGAAATTTACCCTAATAGCATGTCATCGAAAATGAGCATCATGAAAGACTAATAAGGCCACGAGAGATATCATCATGCGGAACATCCTTAGAAAATAAAGAAAGAAAAGCGAAGAAAAGAGGAAAATAAGGAAAAAGAGATGCATGCATGGTGAAAATATAAAATATGATGCAAAATGAGAAAAAAGAAAATGACATGAAAAAATGGTGGAAAAATGAAATAAAGACTGAAATAAGGAAGGAAAATGTAAAAGAAAAAAATCAAAAATAGCGGTAGCGCCCATCCCCCAAGCTAAAACTAGCAGTGTTCTCACTGCTAAGAAAATGCTCGTGAGCGGGAGATGATGCTATAGGGGTGGGGTGGGGGGGCAATAAAATAAAAACTGTGCAAAAATAAAAGCAAATAAAAACATGGAATGATGCAATGCAAAATGAGATATGATGCATGGGTGGTGCCTCCCCCAAGATGTGTAAGTGTAAGGCCCCGAACAGACAGATGAGCACAAAATAAATAGGGGAGGTAAAAGTAGGTAAGGACGACATCAAGCAGAGGCACCACCCTCTGGGGGTGGTGATGGGTCCCTCTGCTGTGGACCAGGAGTAGTGGGTGGAGGATCTGGCTGGGAGTCGTGAGGAGGACTAGTGTTGAGATCAACGGTGGCAGTGGTGGGCTCAGCAGAAAGTAATACCAGGGCAGAAAGGGGATCTACTGTGACAGCCGACTCTGAAGTGGTAGAAACAGGCTCTGCAGAAGCCTGGGAAGGTGAAGCACTAAGTGGTGCAGAGGGGGTCACAGTGTCTGGCCTGGGTGGCGGAGCATGTGCAAGGATAACAGGAGGTGAATAGTAATGCACTATGTAAAGCGAATAGGGGAACGAATTTACCGAGTAGAATGAGATGGCGTTGTGTTCGGTGTCGTGATTGTCACTGATCCAGAGTATCCCCAAGCTTTTCAAAGAAGCGTCTTCTGACATTGGCAATTCAAACCGTATGCGAGAGCGATGCGAGGGATGCAAGTGCCTAGAGCTCCCCCAAGCTAGTCTGCACAGCTGCTACTGACGTAATCAGAGAGTACCTGCAATTGGAAACGATCAAAACGTCAGATAATCGAGTAAAAATGGGCGATACGCCGAATTTAAGTGACTCGACCGAGCAGTGATACTGCTCGGTCCGAGTCGTGCTACTCGGTGGGAATTGACCAAGCAATATCACTGCTCGGTCAGTGCCCTAGGGCACAGCCGACCGAAAATTGGGGGGCTTTGGGCGATCGCCGATAGAGAGAGGGGGGTAGGCGGGGGGGGGGGGGGGGGGGGGGGGGGGTTAAAGACGGGGGGTGGGGTGTTGGGGATAGGTGGTCGGCGGTGCCGTCGGCGGCGGTGGCGCCGTCGACGGTGCCGTCGACTAAAGAGGGCGAATGGGGGGGAAGAGAGGGGAGGGGTGGAGAGATAGAGAGAGGAAGAGAGAGATATGGCGAGAGAGATAGGGCGAGAGAGGCTGATCGGAGTAGGGCGGAGTTGTAGGCGGCACCGGCGATGGTGCAGGTGGAGGAAGACGGCTCGGGGGCGAGGGTTTGAACGAGTAGGGGGGAAGAGGTGAAGCTCGGGGGGAGAATTTTTCGGGGGTAAAAAATTTTTAGGTTAGGGTAAAAAGTTTTTAACGGTGGAGTAAAAAAATGAAACGAGTTGCGGTTAGAAACCCGACTCGACTCGGTCCGAGCAGCTTAGCTGCTCGACCGAGTCAAAACCGAATCTTAAAAGGTTTTGATGCAAAATACTCCCTTGTCTACTCGACCGAGCAGTATGGTGCTCGGTCCGAGTCGATTCCTACTCGGGTCGAGCCAATAATAATCTGGTCGGGTTGGCAGAGTGACGTTTTCTCTTCAAATTCAGAAGCCTGCAAAACTCGATCGAGTAGTAAGTTGCTCGGAACAAGTCGATTTCTACTCGGACCGAGCAGGACACTGCTTGGGCCGTGTAAGAAACGCATATTCCCCTCCTTTTTTCGTGTCTGAACTGCTCGACCGAGCAGTGAAGCTGCTCGGTCGAGTCTCCTGTGTCTCCTGACCCGCTTATTTTTCTTTGGTTTTATTCCCTGATCGCACCCCGGATACACGTCCCGAGGCGACGGTTGTAGTTTTACCGCAAGCGCACGGTAAAGTGGCGAGCGGGTATCGAACACGAGGAGGTGGTGTTGGCTCCAATCTATCCTAGGTTGGTTTGACTACGATGGTTTTATTGGTGGAGATGGTTATGGAATGATATAATGGAAATGGTGGTGGATGTCGGTATCGGAGATAGAGAAATCGGTCAAAACTCGATACAATATAATAAAAGAGGGAATTTGCCTTGCGACGATCCTGTCACAATCGTCGGGCAAAGTATGGGAATAGAAAATCAAATAAAGACGTCTAGGGCTAGGGAATCCCCACTACGGACCGTCATGCATCATTGTTAATAGTGAATCTCAATATTACTAGACTTGCGTTGAGGTGAACTAGTCGCAACTTAATGTAGAACCAAGCTCACGCTCTCGCGCTATTGCCGGTCTATAGCAAACCTAGGTTAGGGCCCAATCTCTTGCAACCCCTAACCTAAGCCACTAGCATGAGGATCGACATCATCGTTCAATCGCCCCTCGAGCCCACTCTCGTGCAAACTCGAGTTACGATCAAGGTTGTGATAGTTCGTATTCGTCCAATCTCTTGCAAACGAATATGTGTATAGATTTACAATTAAAAATCCTAGCTTTGGTCCAATCTCTTGCAAACCAAATCTAGAGAAACCCAATTGTAAACCTAAATCGAATATCTAGGCCTTCCCATCGATTAGAATCCAATCTCTTGCAAACCCTAGATCGATGGAAATCCCTAGCTATCCGTAATAAATCAATCACAACCTAACCTCCTAACAATTCTAACAATTTAGAAATTCATTCATCACAAATATGAAATTAGATCCATAGGGTTCATCCCCAAACCCTAGAACAACAAATCTACTCTAGCATAGCAACAAGGATATATGAATCAATAAAAATCATTGCTTGCATACAAAAAGATAGAAAAAACAAAGATTCAAATAAAAAGAAGAAAATACTTAGCTTGGTGAAGATCTTCAATCCAAAATACAAGCTTTTAGATCCAAGAGGGGGCCTAGGGCATGGCCTAACCTCTAAAATAATCCTAAGAAAAACATATGTGGACTAAGAAAATATAATGAGGATCCCCTCTAATGGTGGCTACAAACCCCTTAAATACTCCCCCAAAACCCTAGCAAGAAACCCTAGAAAACCCCTCAAATTCGTGCCCAAAAACAGCCCAAACCGCAACTTAAAATCTGGGCCCAGGCCGCACTCGGCCGAGTGGAATATGTGACCCGGCCGAGTGACACTGACATGCAAATTCCAGCACTGTAGCATCAACTTGCAGAAATTCCCCAGATTTCATCCGACCTCCGATTTGTGCGTTCTTGGCGGCGTTGGAACCGTCATGAAGTCTACTATCCATAAAAAATATGAGAAAAATACTTTGATTGCTGGAATGATAGCAGATTTCAAAAGAGTGGGAGGCTGTCTGAAAATCTGGGCGCTGCGTGTCCTCGGCATCATTCGGTCGAGTGGCAAATGTCACTCGGCCGAGGGGCATTTGGTACTCGGGCGGACGGCTTTCGTCACTCGACCGAGTCGGGCTTCTGAGGCAGACTGACGGATTACAGTAAGTTGGACATTTTGGCTTGCCGTCGTCTGGGTGCCACTCGGACGGACGGAGTCTCCTCACTCGGCCGAGTCGGCGTGCGATGCTCGGCCGAGTGCACACTGATACATCTCTGTTGCGTGTCCGATCTGGCCGGCCGAGCGGGGTCTCAATGCTCGGCCGAGTGACTCCTTCACTCGGCCGAGTGGCATGCTGAAAATGCCCAATCTTCATCTTTTCGCTCCCCCGTCGCTCCTACGGCGTTCTTTCTTCTTCCACTCCTCTTCCATTGCAGAATAACCCTCAAAAGTGCCATGGTTGACACTCCGGAGTGGGTGCAAATCCTCTTGATCTCACAATCGATCCAAATCGCTCCATATTTCCTGAAATACGACAAAAACAAGAAATAGTAAAAAGTATCGCAATATTGTCGAATAATCGTGAAAGGCGTGATATGGGCGATCAAAACGGTATGCAAATATGCAGAAAAAAGGTGTAAAATATGGAGTGATCAAAATCCCCCAAGCTTACCTCTTACTCGTCCTCGAGGAAGATAAGTAGAGAGACGAACTCGGGAGATGAAAATAAAGAAAATGAAATGAAAAAAAAGAAAGAACACGAGGTGGAAGTGGTTGCTAGATTATTCTCTCAGATCTCAAGCCATAAGCTACACATCACGATAACTTGGAAAATACGAATCGCATGCTATAAGGATTTCATATCTTACATAAACATGGTACTTGCAATCTTTTAAGAACAACAAAAGGGATTCTCTAAATTCATACAATCAATTCATATCCACGTCACACATTTCATAGGATTTAATATACAAATGTTGGCAATGCACTTTTCAATCAAAAGTTATAAATGAAGCATATAAGATACACACCAAGCATGCAATAGAGAATAGAATAAGAGTCATGGCATTCACATATTTATTTCAAATCATGAAAAATCTCCATATCTAATATATTTTGCAAAGTCTAAGCATTATCGAATATTCCCATTCATGCACGTCTCCACTCTAATGTCATACTCACTCATATGGTCAAATGAATTCACCCCCCAAGCTTAGCTTGAGGCATCGCATCTAAAGGAATATGATAGTGGAAAATGGGATTTTTGCCTTGGTTTTCCCAAGTATTTTGTGGCTCCAATAATAAGATAGAGAAACATTTTTCTCTTTTTTTTTCTTTTTGAACTATTTGTTTCTCATTTTTCTCTTTGGATTTTTGTAGGAGCTATATGATTTGTATTTTTGGATTTTGGCTCCTTTTTGGCCTTTTGGACTTTTTGGAGCTAACTTTGTCTTTTGTGTGGATTTTTGGGAAATAGATGCGATATAAGTAGATTTAGGAGGTGAACTCAAGTGACATGTAGAGAATAAAAAGATATATGTGGAGAAGGAAATAATGTAACACTCGGTTCACTCTAAGATGTGCACGAACGGTTCAATAAAATAATACTTCAACTAAAACTCATATGTAAGCATGGATATTCTCAATCATCTCAATAAAAAGCGAAGTCAAGCGGTAAAGAGTACTTTCATATCAAGCATGCAACAGGAGGTGAATAAGACAATAAAACTGATGCTTCAGATATACTAATGATGCGTGAATCTTGGTGCATTTCCAACAAAAGCATACTAAACACTAATCCATACATTCAGTTTCAATTAATATCATGCATTCATGTAGAGGAATCATCAAAAGAAATAGATTTGCAAGCATATGTGAATAGCAAGACTATGGAATACACTAAATAGCATGGCATGGAATAATATGCCATGTGATGGTTGCTAAAGCAATAAGAGATATCATCATAAGGAACAAATCTAGCAAAAGAAGGAAAAGAAGGAAAAGAAAATGAAGAAAATAAAATAAAAGAGAGGAAAGAAGAGGAAAATCAAGCACACAATATGATGCATGAACACACATAAAAGGAAAATAAGATGGAAAATTCAAAAAGATGATGCAAAATTTTGAAAAATTCCAACAAAAAAAACCTAAAAATAAGGTAGAAATGCAACTAATGCATCTAAATGGCATGGAAATGCACTCCCCTAAGCTTAAACTTCACATTGTCCTCAATGTGATCATAATAGGAAAAATATGAGGAACAACGATAAATATGAGGGAGGTGAATGAAAAATGATGAAATGAATGACATGAAATCCTAATGCAACTACATGCACATACAATGATGCATGAGAGCGCTTTCCCCCAGGCTTATACCAAACAATCCTATTCAAGTGACTCAATCAAAAATGTCATGGCTTTGCTAAGCGAGATTGAGTCAAACGAATAAGAAAGTAAGGTTTCACTTGAAAGAAATGCTCGATGGTGGTGAGCAAAAGGATGTGGCGTATCAAAATATGGAGAGGGGAATTAATATATATAATGGGTTTGGGGTGTAAAAGATTTTTGTTGCCGTCATATGAGGTGATATTTATTCAAGCAAATCTATACGGTCCTCTCGCTGTCGAGAGGATTCGGGTTTATTGAAAGCATAAAAATTTCTACACTACTGGATTGATATCACCTATAGCAAAAGGCGGATCCAGTATCTTTGCCGGTGCAGGCAACTGCTCCAACTGCTCTTTCCGTGGCTCCGCCAGATGCGTGTGTCCACGGACTCCAACGAACTCCAGCAATGCATCCTCCAGCATTCCCACAAGGACTCCACATATACCCTGCAAAGAATAGGATGCATCAGTTCGCTGCAAAAAATTCACCCTCGTAATGAAAGTATCCCAAAGAGGATCGTCTATAGAAATATATGGAATAAATAATGGTGGACGATACTTCCCTGGAAATAATCCAATATCCTCACGTGCCGTGATAGCTGTCTCCATGGTGTCTTCTCTATGCTGCTCAGGTAAATCTAGATCATAGGTGTGGACCTCATCAAGATGCTCCTCATCATCGTCAGACTCATCCCAGCGCACCTCTTGATCATATTCATATGCATCCATGGGTGCTAACTCCTCGCTCTCCTCCTCATATACGTCCCATCGTACCTCTTGATCGTATGTACATGAATCCTGTAAAAGGCACGATGAATCATAAAAAACATCATACACGGGAGGGAAATCAAAGATAAAGGGCGAGGGAGTAAAGAGATCTCCCTGAAGGGGAGCCATAAGCTCTGTGGGGTAGTCCTCTGCGTCAGTGGGAGGATGAGGTGGCTGTGGAAGCTCTAATGGAGGAGGGTAGTGCTCAGGATCCTCATGAATGGCTATGTCCTCGTCCCGATGCACGACCTCCTCGGCGATAAACTCTGGCTCCGTGTGTAATGCCTTCTCAAAAGCATGATCTGGCTCGACAATGTGCTCATTTACCTTCTCATCAATTATCAATGTAGGCTCTCTCTGGAATGGTGATGCCGGCTGCTCAGGTATGTCAACTTGTGGGGATGTATCATGTGGAGGGGAATGCCCGCAAGCAATCCGAAAATATAGTCGATCCCCCTCAAGACTGACATGGATGTCCTCCTCAATTGTTCCTGCAGCTGAAACACGGTTCATAACAAAATCTGCAAATCGTAGCTCAAATGCATCACCTGCTGTAGTGCTCTCTGAACCGGTGAACCTCGCTGACTCCAAGAGGCCCTCCAATAAGTTCTGAAATGCTTTCTCCTCAAAATCTGCGGTCCACATAAAACCATCCATAACACCTGATAAACAAAGATAAA
The DNA here is from genome assembly GCA_030789695.1 of Scilla litardierei. Classification (NCBI taxonomy): domain Eukaryota; kingdom Viridiplantae; phylum Streptophyta; class Magnoliopsida; order Asparagales; family Asparagaceae; genus Scilla; species Scilla litardierei. Next base: position 607,996 of record JAULAV010000092.1, read on the forward strand.
TACCTGGAGAAAAATATCAGTGGCACAAAAGAATATAGAAATGGTAGTAAGGGTGGCGGGGGTGAAATTTTCTTTTTTTTTTTCAAATTTTTTTTTTCGTAATCTAATCAACCTAATTGTGACAAATTGGCACCCAACGGGAAACACCTCCCCGGCAACGGCGCCAAAAACTTGATCGCACCCCGGATACACGTCCCGAGGCGACGGTTGTAGTTTTACCGCAAGCGCACGGTGTAGTGGCGAGCGGGTATCGAACACGAGGAGGTGGTGTTGGTTCCAATCTATCCTAGGTTGGTTTGACTACGATGGTTTTATTGGTGGAGATGGTTATGGAATGATATAATGGAAATGGTGGTGGATGTCGGTATCGGAGATAGAGAAATCGGTCAAAACTCGATACAATATAATAAAAGAGGGAATTTGCCTTGCGACGATCCTGTCACAATCGTCGGGCAAAGTATGGGAATAGAAAATCAAATAAAGACGTCTAGGGCTAGGGAATCCCCACTACGGACCGTCATGCATCATTGTTAATAGTGAATCTCAATATTACTAGACTTGCGTTGAGGTGAACTAGTCGCAACTTAATGTAGAACCAAGCTCACGCTCTCGCGCTATTGCCGGTCTATAGCAAACCTAGGTTAGGGCCCAATCTCTTGCAACCCCTAACCTAAGCCACTAGCATGAGGATCGACATCATCGTTCAATCGCCCCTCGAGCCCACTCTCGTGCAAACTCGAGTTACGATCAAGGTTGTGATAGTTCGTATTCGTCCAATCTCTTGCAAACGAATATGTGTATAGATTTACAATTAAAAATCCTAGCTTTGGTCCAATCTCTTGCAAACCAAATCTAGAGAAACCCAATTGTAAACCTAAATCGAATATCTAGGCCTTCCCATCGATTAGAATCCAATCTCTTGCAAACCCTAGATCGATGGAAATCCCTAGCTATCCGTAATAAATCAATCACAACCTAACCTCCTAACAATTCTAACAATTTAGAAATTCATTCATCACAAATATGAAATTAGATCCATAGGGTTCATCCCCAAACCCTAGAACAACAAATCTACTCTAGCATAGCAACAAGGATATATGAATCAATAAAAATCATTGCTTGCATACAAAAAGATAGAAAAAACAAAGATTCAAATAAAAAGAAGAAAATACTTAGCTTGGTGAAGATCTTCAATCCAAAATACAAGCTTTTAGATCCAAGAGGGGGCCTAGGGCATGGCCTAACCTCTAAAATAATCCTAAGAAAAACATATGTGGACTAAGAAAATATAATGAGGATCCCCTCTAATGGTGGCTACAAACCCCTTAAATACTCCCCCAAAACCCTAGCAAGAAACCCTAGAAAACCCCTCAAATTCGTGCCCAAAAACAGCCCAAACCGCAACTTAAAATCTGGGCCCAGGCCGCACTCGGCCGAGTGGAATATGTGACCCGGCCGAGTGACACTGACATGCAAATTCCAGCACTGTAGCATCAACTTGCAGAAATTCCCCAGATTTCATCCGACCTCCGATTTGTGCGTTCTTGGCGGCGTTGGAACCGTCATGAAGTCTACTATCCATAAAAAATATGAGAAAAATACTTTGATTGCTGGAATGATAGCAGATTTCAAAAGAGTGGGAGGCTGTCTGAAAATCTGGGCGCTGCGTGTCCTCGGCATCATTCGGTCGAGTGGCAAATGTCACTCGGCCGAGGGGCATTTGGTACTCGGGCGGACGGCTTTCGTCACTCGACCGAGTCGGGCTTCTGAGGCAGACTGACGGATTACAGTAAGTTGGACATTTTGGCTTGCCGTCGTCTGGGTGCCACTCGGACGGACGGAGTCTCCTCACTCGGCCGAGTCGGCGTGCGATGCTCGGCCGAGTGCACACTGATACATCTCTGTTGCGTGTCCGATCTGGCCGGCCGAGCGGGGTCTCAATGCTCGGCCGAGTGACTCCTTCACTCGGCCGAGTGGCATGCTGAAAATGCCCAATCTTCATCTTTTCGCTCCCCCGTCGCTCCTACGGCGTTCTTTCTTCTTCCACTCCTCTTCCATTGCAGAATAACCCTCAAAAGTGCCATGGTTGACACTCCGGAGTGGGTGCAAATCCTCTTGATCTCACAATCGATCCAAATCGCTCCATATTTCCTGAAATACGACAAAAACAAGAAATAGTAAAAAGTATCGCAATATTGTCGAATAATCGTGAAAGGCGTGATATGGGCGATCAAAACGGTATGCAAATATGCAGAAAAAAGGTGTAAAATATGGAGTGATCAAAATCCCCCAAGCTTACCTCTTACTCGTCCTCGAGGAAGATAAGTAGAGAGACGAACTCGGGAGATGAAAATAAAGAAAATGAAATGAAAAAAAAGAAAGAACACGAGGTGGAAGTGGTTGCTAGATTATTCTCTCAGATCTCAAGCCATAAGCTACACATCACGATAACTTGGAAAATACGAATCGCATGCTATAAGGATTTCATATCTTACATAAACATGGTACTTGCAATCTTTTAAGAACAACAAAAGGGATTCTCTAAATTCATACAATCAATTCATATCCACGTCACACATTTCATAGGATTTAATATACAAATGTTGGCAATGCACTTTTCAATCAAAAGTTATAAATGAAGCATATAAGATACACACCAAGCATGCAATAGAGAATAGAATAAGAGTCATGGCATTCACATATTTATTTCAAATCATGAAAAATCTCCATATCTAATATATTTTGCAAAGTCTAAGCATTATCGAATATTCCCATTCATGCACGTCTCCACTCTAATGTCATACTCACTCATATGGTCAAATGAATTCACCCCCCAAGCTTAGCTTGAGGCATCGCATCTAAAGGAATATGATAGTGGAAAATGGGATTTTTGCCTTGGTTTTCCCAAGTATTTTGTGGCTCCAATAATAAGATAGAGAAACATTTTTCTCTTTTTTTTTTCTTTTTGAACTATTTGTTTCTCATTTTTCTCTTTGGATTTTTGTAGGAGCTATATGATTTGTATTTTTGGATTTTGGCTCCTTTTTGGCTTTTTGGACTTTTTGGAGCTAACTTTGTCTTTTGTGTGGATTTTTGGGAAATAGATGCGATATAAGTAGATTTAGGAGGTGAACTCAAGTGACATGTAGAGAATAAAAAGATATATGTGGAGAAGGAAATAATGTAACACTCGGTTCACTCTAAGATGTGCACGAACGGTTCAATAAAATAATACTTCAACTAAAACTCATATGTAAGCATGGATATTCTCAATCATCTCAATAAAAAGCGAAGTCAAGCGGTAAAGAGTACTTTCATATCAAGCATGCAACAGGAGGTGAATAAGACAATAAAACTGATGCTTCAGATATACTAATGATGCGTGAATCTTGGTGCATTTCCAACAAAAGCATACTAAACACTAATCCATACATTCAGTTTCAATTAATATCATGCATTCATGTAGAGGAATCATCAAAAGAAATAGATTTGCAAGCATATGTGAATAGCAAGACTATGGAATACACTAAATAGCATGGCATGGAATAATATGCCATGTGATGGTTGCTAAAGCAATAAGAGATATCATCATAAGGAACAAATCTAGCAAAAGAAGGAAAAGAAGGAAAAGAAAATGAAGAAAATAAAATAAAAGAGAGGAAAGAAGAGGAAAATCAAGCACACAATATGATGCATGAACACACATAAAAGGAAAATAAGATGGAAAATTCAAAAAGATGATGCAAAATTTTGAAAAATTCCAACAAAAAAAACCTAAAAATAAGGTAGAAATGCAACTAATGCATCTAAATGGCATGGAAATGCACTCCCCTAAGCTTAAACTTCACATTGTCCTCAATGTGATCATAATAGGAAAAATATGAGGAACAACGATAAATATGAGGGAGGTGAATGAAAAATGATGAAATGAATGACATGAAATCCTAATGCAACTACATGCACATACAATGATGCATGAGAGCGCTTTCCCCCAGGCTTATACCAAACAATCCTATTCAAGTGACTCAATCAAAAATGTCATGGCTTTGCTAAGCGAGATTGAGTCAAACGAATAAGAAAGTAAGGTTTCACTTGAAAGAAATGCTCGATGGTGGTGAGCAAAAGGATGTGGCGTATCAAAATATGGAGAGGGGAATTAATATATATAATGGGTTTGGGGTGTAAAAGATTTTTGTTGCCGTCATATGAGGTGATATTTATTCAAGCAAATCTATACGGTCCTCTCGCTGTCGAGAGGATTCGGGTTTATTGAAAGCATAAAAATTTCTACACTACTGGATTGATATCACCTATAGCAAAAGGCGGATCCAGTATCTTTGCCGGTGCAGGCAACTGCTCCAACTGCTCTTTCCGTGGCTCCGCCAGATGCGTGTGTCCACGGACTCCAACGAACTCCAGCAATGCATCCTCCAGCATTCCCACAAGGACTCCACATATACCCTGCAAAGAATAGGATGCATCAGTTCGCTGCAAAAAATTCACCCTCGTAATGAAAGTATCCCAAAGAGGATCGTCTATAGAAATATATGGAATAAATAATGGTGGACGATACTTCCCTGGAAATAATCCAATATCCTCACGTGCCGTGATAGCTGTCTCCATGGTGTCTTCTCTATGCTGCTCAGGTAAATCTAGATCATAGGTGTGGACCTCATCAAGATGCTCCTCATCATCGTCAGACTCATCCCAGCGCACCTCTTGATCATATTCATATGCATCCATGGGTGCTAACTCCTCGCTCTCCTCCTCATATACGTCCCATCGTACCTCTTGATCGTATGTACATGAATCCTGTAAAAGGCACGATGAATCATAAAAAACATCATACACGGGAGGGAAATCAAAGATAAAGGGCGAGGGAGTAAAGAGATCTCCCTGAAGGGGAGCCATAAGCTCTGTGGGGTAGTCCTCTGCGTCAGTGGGAGGATGAGGTGGCTGTGGAAGCTCTAATGGAGGAGGGTAGTGCTCAGGATCCTCATGAATGGCTATGTCCTCGTCCCGATGCACGACCTCCTCGGCGATAAACTCTGGCTCCGTGTGTAATGCCTTCTCAAAAGCATGATCTGGCTCGACAATGTGCTCATTTACCTTCTCATCAATTATCAATGTAGGCTCTCTCTGGAATGGTGATGCCGGCTGCTCAGGTATGTCAACTTGTGGGGATGTATCATGTGGAGGGGAATGCCCGCAAGCAATCCGAAAATATAGTCGATCCCCCTCAAGACTGACATGGATGTCCTCCTCAATTGTTCCTGCAGCTGAAACACGGTTCATAACAAAATCTGCAAATCGTAGCTCAAATGCATCACCTGCTGTAGTGCTCTCTGAACCGGTGAACCTCGCTGACTCCAAGAGGCCCTCCAATAAGTTCTGAAATGCTTTCTCCTCAAAATCTGCGGTCCACATAAAACCATCCATAACACCTGATAAACAAAGATAAATACCTGGAGAAAAATATCAGTGGCACAAAAGAATATAGAAATGGTAGTAAGGGTGGCGGGGGTGAAATTTTCTTTTTTTTTTCAAATTTTTTTTTTCGTAATCTAATCAACCTAATTGTGACAAATTGGCACCCAACGGGAAACACCTCCCCGGCAACGGCGCCAAAAACTTGATCGCACCCCGGATACACGTCCCGAGGCGACGGTTGTAGTTTTACCGCAAGCGCACGGTGTAGTGGCGAGCGGGTATCGAACACGAGGAGGTGGTATTGGTTCCAATCTATCCTAGGTTGGTTTGACTACGATGGTTTTATTGGTGGAGATGGTTATGGAATGATATAATGGAAATGGTGGTGGATGTCGGTATCGGAGATAGAGAAATCGGTCAAAACTCGATACAATATAATAAAAGAGGGAATTTGCCTTGCGACGATCCTGTCACAATCGTCGGGCAAAGTATGGGAATAGAAAATCAAATAAAGACGTCTAGGGCTAGGGAATCCCCACTACGGACCGTCATGCATCATTGTTAATAGTGAATCTCAATATTACTAGACTTGCGTTGAGGTGAACTAGTCGCAACTTAATGTAGAACCAAGCTCACGCTCTCGCGCTATTGCCGGTCTATAGCAAACCTAGGTTAGGGCCCAATCTCTTGCAACCCCTAACCTAAGCCACTAGCATGAGGATCGACATCATCGTTCAATCGCCCCTCGAGCCCACTCTCGTGCAAACTCGAGTTACGATCAAGGTTGTGATAGTTCGTATTCGTCCAATCTCTTGCAAACGAATATGTGTATAGATTTACAATTAAAAATCCTAGCTTTGGTCCAATCTCTTGCAAACCAAATCTAGAGAAACCCAATTGTAAACCTAAATCGAATATCTAGGCCTTCCCATCGATTAGAATCCAATCTCTTGCAAACCCTAGATCGATGGAAATCCCTAGCTATCCGTAATAAATCAATCACAACCTAACCTCCTAACAATTCTAACAATTTAGAAATTCATTCATCACAAATATGAAATTAGATCCATAGGGTTCATCCCCAAACCCTAGAACAACAAATCTACTCTAGCATAGCAACAAGGATATATGAATCAATAAAAATCATTGCTTGCATACAAAAAGATAGAAAAAACAAAGATTCAAATAAAAAGAAGAAAATACTTAGCTTGGTGAAGATCTTCAATCCAAAATACAAGCTTTTAGATCCAAGAGGGGGCCTAGGGCATGGCCTAACCTCTAAAATAATCCTAAGAAAAACATATGGGGACTAAGAAAATATAATGAGGATCCCCTCTAATGGTGGCTACAAACCCCTTAAATACTCCCCCAAAACCCTAGCAAGAAACCCTAGAAAACCCCTCAAATTCGTGCCCAAAAACAGCCCAAACCGCAACTTAAAATCTGGGCCCAGGCCGCACTCGGCCGAGTGGAATATGTGACCCGGCCGAGTGACACTGACATGCAAATTCCAGCACTGTAGCATCAACTTGCAGAAATTCCCCAGATTTCATCCGACCTCCGATTTGTGCGTTCTTGGCGGCGTTGGAACCGTCATGAAGTCTACTATCCATAAAAAATATGAGAAAAATACTTTGATTGCTGGAATGATAGCAGATTTCAAAAGAGTGGGAGGCTATCTGAAAATCTGGGCGCTGCGTGTCCTCGGCATCACTCGGTCGAGTGGCAAATGTCACTCGGCCGAGGGGCATTTGGTACTCGGGCGGACGACTTTCGTCACTCGACCGAGTCGGGCTTCTGAGGCAGACTGACGGATTACAGTAAGTTGGACATTTTGGCTTGCCGTCGTCTGGGTGCCACTCGGACGGACGGAGTCTCCTCACTCGGCCGAGTCGGCGTGCGATGCTCGGCCGAGTGCACACTGATACATCTCTGTTGCGTGTCCGATCTGGCCGGCCGAGCGGGGTCTCAATGCTCGGCCGAGTGACTCCTTCACTCGGCCGAGTGGCATGCTGAAAATGCCCAATCTTCATCTTTTCGCTCCCCCGTCGCTCCTACGGCGTTCTTTCTTCTTCCACTCCTCTTCCATTGCAGAATAACCCTCAAAAGTGCCATGGTTGACACTCCGGAGTGGGTACAAATCCTCTTGATCTCACAATCGATCCAAATCGCTCCATATTTCCTGAAATACGACAAAAACAAGAAATAGTAAAAAGTATCGCAATATTGTCGAATAATCGTGAAAGGCGTGATATGGGCGATCAAAACGGTATGCAAATATGCAGAAAAAAGGTGTAAAATATGGAGTGATCATTCCCAGATCTTCGAATCTGATGCTCTCCTCCGGCTTCCCTCCGTTTATAATGTCGATACGCATACCCCCAATCGGCCGTCCTATACAAAAGACGAACTCATCAAATTTATGTGATTTTTATGATTTTGTCTAAAAACACGAAATAAAAATTAAAAAAAATAAGAAATTGAAAAAGAGAATCCGAAATCTAAGAAATTGGGTTGCCTCCCAATAAGCGTTCGTTTTCAGTCATGAGCTCGACTCCCTCATTTGGTGCACGCGGCGGTCGCGCGTTAATCTTTGTGATGGTGCAATCCGGCGGCATTTGATTTCCGCCTACTTGAAGATTCTCCTCCACATAACATATGGTCTCCGGTTCTTTGTGATTAGGGGAATTACGTTGAAATTCCTCATCCAATACCCGGATGTATGCGGCGACCGCTTTGTGGTAGGTCGGGTCACCGTCATCGTCGATGCTTGTCTTCATTGGGTCCTTCATGACCCCCTCGGAAATAAAATCTTCAATGGCTTCCTCTTCAAGAAGCTCCAGATAGCTAGCCCCTTCTACATGGGCTCGCTCTCTCATCGGCTTTTGTCGTCGGTACTCAGCTTCAATATCCCCCATGTTGAGAGAGAGGGTCCCTTCTCGGACGTCGATCAGAACACCGGCCGTCGCCATGAAGGGGCGGCCGAGTATAAGTTGGGAGCTCCCTCCCTCAGGCATGTCCATGATAACAGGGCCGGTTCAAACATAAATGAGGCCTAAAGCGAAACAAAATATGAGGCCTAAGTATCAATGCAAAAATTTTAGGAGCCTTCATATAACTGAATCTCATTCAGGTTATTTAAACATTTGTGATTCTTGCAAAATTTGTGATTCTTGCAGGCTAGAGAAAACTGTCAAAGGTGATCGTTCCGGAGTCCGGACAAGTGGAAGGAGAGGGCGCCAGGTTGCCAGCAACACCACGAAGAGAGAGGGGGGGGGGGGGGGAGAGAGAGAGAGAGAGAGAGAGAGAGAGAGAGAGAGAGAGAGAGAGAGAGAGAGAGAGAGGCTGAGAGCAATGGTGTGGTGGTTGTGGCGAGTGGTGACGTTGTGTAACTTGCGTTGGAGCCGGAGGCCTAGGAGTTGTCGATTGAGATTTTTTTTGGTATTTTGCCGTTTGAGAATTGAGACTTCAGCCTTTGACAAAGTCTATTGCCTCTTGGGATTCTCTTGGCATTGCTGGACTTGGACTGCAAGGCCTTGAATAAATAAAATAAAGGAAGTGGGCTTAGAAATTTTAATTGAGCGGGCTGTTGCATGTTAGGCTTAGGAAAAAATTAAATACGAGGCCTCTCAAAATCAGAGGCCTAAGGCAGCCGCCTCAGCTGCCTAGTGATAGAACTGGCCCTGCATGATAATGAAGTCAACTGGAACACATAGTCCTGGGAGTATTTGGAGGATGACGTCCCTTGCTATTCCCACCGGGTAGGTGATGGAATGATCGGCGAGTTGGATGGACATTCTCGTCGGTTCTAGCTCACTTCTCGTCTGAAGTCTATTGAAGATGAAGAGGGGCATCAAACTGGTGCTAGCCCCTAAGTCAATCAATGCTCTACTGATAGGCATCCCTCCAATGGAACATGGCACGGTAAATCTCCCCGGATCCGGCAGCTTCCGAGGGAGATGATTTTTGATGACGGAGGTGGAATCCTCCAATAGCTTGATTTCTTCGAGCTTCCTCTTTCCCGTGATGAGATCCTTCAAAAATTTGGCGTAGGTCGGGATCTCGGTGATGGCGTCTATGAACGGGATGTTCAGCTGAATTCCCTTCAGTAACTCTATGAACTTGGGGTACTTCTTCTCCATCTTGGCTAGGGCTAGCCTCTGTGGGTATGGAGGGGGCGGTCGGGAAACTTTACTCTTGGATGCATTAACGGGAGGTGGTGTCGTAGTAGGCGTGACGGGAGGGACATCAGCTTTCTCTTCAATAATGATAGGCCCATCAGTGGCCTCTTCTCTATTGCTATCATCAACAGCTTCTTCAACGGTAATTTTCTCCTTGTTCAGCACCGGGACCATGATGGGGTCAATCACCCGTCCTCCACGTGTGGTCACTAAAACCACGTCATTAGCTTTGGCTCTAGGGTTTATCTCCGGCTGGGAGGGCAATTTTCCCTGATTCTTCAAAAGTTGCGACATTTGCCCCCTCAGTTCATCGAGTGAAGAATTTATATTCTTGAACTGGTTCGATGTGTCCTGATTAAAGCGGATCTGGCCACTCATGAAGGTCTCCAAAGTGGATTCAAGACTGGACTTTGGTGGATTGGGTGCATAATTCTGCTGAGGCGACCGATTGAACTGGTAGCCCGGCAGTCGGTAGGGCCCAGCTGGCCTAAATCCGCCCTGCTGCTGGCTCTGCTGCTATTGAGGAGGAGGTGGTGGCCTCTGAAATTGCGGAGGTTGCAGCCCTCCACTTGGGTTTCCATAGGAAAACCCCGGGTGATTCCTGGCAACTGGATGCTGCCACTGATTCCGTCCCTCTCCTTGGATATATTGTACGGTCTCAGATGTCTCAGCACCATCGTAATGGGCCTCACTATGGATATATTCCTGATCTACATACTCCTCTGTAGGATGGTACGATGTGGTGGGTGAAGCAGGGATGGAGTCTAGACGCTGCTCAATGCAGGCCACTTGTTTGCACAAGGTCTCGATGTGAGAATCCAAGTGGCTAGCGACCTTGACCTTAGGAGTCCGGGTCACAACAGTCCGTTCATTGCTCCATTGCTGAGTGTTGATCGCCATGTGCTCCAACAACTCTATAGCCTCCTCAGGAGACTTATCAAGTAATGCCCCTTGCACCGCAGCATCGATGATCATCTTGGTGCTAGGCTGGAGTCGGTTGTAAAAGCTCTGCACCAAATCCCAAGGCTGGATCCCCATGGTGAGGACACTGATGTTGGAGGTCCTTGAACCTCTCCCATGTTGGATATGGAAGACGTTTGTACACCCTTGTGGGGGATGTACGAGGGATTACGGACCTCGAACGTCGCGCACACGAAGTCATGTGCAAAGGGAATCTGTTCCCTTGCGGAGAGGATCTCTGTATGAGCGGGAAAGTCGCATTATATATGCATAAGTGCATGCGACATATGGCTAATAAAGGGGGAATATCTTAAGCTTATGTTGTACCATGCATATGGTACAACTTAAGCTTATATTGTGCCATGTATCATGGTACACCTTAATTAAGTTGTTCCAAAGGAACAACTTACCCTAAAATAACTACCTTGGGGGCTATAAATAAGACCCAAGGGTAGCCATTTTCCTAACACATTTTGCATGAAATTCATGCATGCATCTTCTTCATAGCGAAGCTCTGCAGAAATATTTCCTCTCCCTCCTTCCAAGTTCTTAATCTAAAATAGAGATTTAGATTGTGGATTAGTAGCCTTACTCCGTTCGTGAGAAGACTCGATCCGTCGTGGCGAATCCGAAGGCAAAGTTCCGAGACTATCGTTCCGCATACGCAAGCGTAAGTCTCCACTTTAATTATCGATCCTAACTTTGTTTTGGACAGGATCCTTCATTGGTATCAGAGCCATATGGGTTCGCCCCGGTCAATCCACCGCCCCGTCGAAACTACGAACGAGTCGTTGTCTTTTTCACGAATGGGTCTCCTACTATTACGGATATAGTAGGAACGCTTCGTGACGGAGAGAACGCAGCGGTTGTTCTTTTCACGTTAGGGTCTCCTATCATTAAGGATATGGTAGGAACTCTCCGTGACGGGAAGAACCGACCGTTCACGTAGTACGTTATTCATTTTTGGCACACGGCCATTAAGAGATAACTAACTTCTTCGACGAACGGGTGCTTCATCGAGGAAGATGATGGAAGTTATTTCCATCGGGTAAGAGGAAAATTTGGTGCATGTGCACCATGGCCAAATGGGCCATGAAGGCCATGCACCCCCTCTCCTCATGCGGAGGGGGTTGGCTACGGCCAATAACCACCGGCGACCACCCCATCAAGGGGGAGGAATGAGTGCGGCAACCCCATTCAAAGGGGGTGGCCGGCCATGGCCAAAGGGGCCATGGCCGGCCAACGCCGAATGGCCTTGGCCATGGCCGGCCATGGCCAAGCCATGACCGGCCATGGCCAGGCCGGCAGTGGCCGGCCATGGCCAAGGGCCTACCGGCCAGGCCGGCCCTGGCAGTGGCCAGGGCCGGCCCTGGCCGGCCTGCCGGCCCTGGCAGTGGCCAGGGCCGGCGCCCTGGCCACTGCCAGGGCCAGGCCGGCCCTGGCAGAGGCCAGGGCCGGTGCCCTGGCCTCAGGCCAGGGCCTGGCCGAGGCCAGGGCAGGAGCCCTGGCCCCGGCCAGCGGCCTGCCGGCCCTGGCAGAGGCCAGGGCCGGCGCCCTGGCCTCAGGCCAGGGCCTGGCCGAGGCCAGGGCCGGCGCCCTGGCCTCAGGCCAGGGCCTGGCCGAGGCCAGGGCAGGAGCCCTGGCCCCGGCCAGTGGCCTGGCCGGTAGGCCCTGGCAGTGGCCAGGGCCTGGCCGGCCGGCCCTTGCAGAGGCCAGGGCCTGGCCGGCCCTGGCCGAGGGGGCCAGGCCCCCTGGCCGGCCAGGGCAGAGGCCCTGGCCGGCCTTTGGCCAAGCCCGGGTCAGGGCAGAGGCCCTGACCGGGAAGAAGTTGAATTCGAAAATTGGTCGACCAATTTTGTGTTTTTGGTCGACCAATCCGACAAATGGTCTGGGTCGATTGCAAACTTGCCAGATGACCCATACGGGGTAACAAATGGCCTTGGTCAAACTCGAATGTGTCGAGCAGTCCATACGGGGCTAACCACAGTGCCGACTAGTTCATACGGAACTAACGTTTTAATGAAGTTTTCATTGGGCTCTACTCCTTGAAGATTAGCCATAGTGCTCTACTTCATGCGAGATTAGCCATGTCATTGTGCTCTACTCTACGGAGATTAGCCAATGTACTTGTGACGTTGTGCTCTACTCTACGGAGACTAGCCAACGTGCTTTCAAATTTTTGAAAAAGATGTTTTTCAAATAGGTTATGTCCCGTCCTTAAATCGGGATAGCGCAATTTAGAATTCCAAGTCCTACCACGATCCGGCCATGGTTATCTAACCCATGTCTCGTGGCTTGGCAATTGTTGCGTTAAAATTCTTTGCGCTAATTCTCACTTATTCTATTTTGAAAGATAAGTTTTTCAAAGTGATTTTCCGCTGCTAATACCATACGGGTATTATTTCAGATTTCTTTTTACTTAAGATAAGTAAGAGGGATACTTTGAAAGTTACTTCTAGATGGTAGTTGGGAACGTAGTGAACTTCTCGATTCTAGAGTAACATTTCAACGCATCCAAGGAACTTATCAAGTGTTTAAAGAATCGAAACTTTATGCATGGAATTTTGATCGTGTTTTTCATTCTCTTTGCAGTTTTTGAATCGAAAATGTCTACCGCTTCTAAGAATATTGTCGCAGAGCTTAACAAAGGTGAAAAGCTCAACGGCGACAATTATAAACTTTGGTCAATAAAGATCCAATATGTTTTGGAGGAGCAAGATGTGCTCGAAACACTCCAAAACATAATGGTAGAACCTGAGTTGGGCAATACGGCCCAACACAAGAGGGACCAGGAAGCTTATGACACTTGGACTCGAAAGAACAAAATAGCACGTATTACGTTACTGTCCGCGATGGACAATGACATAATGCGCCTATTTCGGGAATTCGACCTAGCTAAAGACATATGGTCTGAGCTAGAGATAAAGTTTGGTGGAACTTCGGTTACCAAACTCCGCTCCTTGAATATTCAATTTGATTCGTACAAGATGCGGCGAGATCATTCTATGAAAAAGCATCTCCGCCACATGGCGAATCTTATATCTGAATTAAAGGATGCGGGTGTTACGCTGTCTGACGAACAGCAGATCCAAGCGGTCATTCGTTCACTCCCAGATAGCTGGGATAATATGAAAATGCATCTCACTCATAATGAATGCATTAAAACTTTAAGCGATGTTTCGAAACACCTCGAACTCGAGGAAGAGCGGATTCAAGCCGCAAAACCAAGTGCAGAAGTGCACGTGGCCGCTAGTTCCTCACATGGGGGAAATAAGCGGAAGAATAAACGCTTAAGGTTTGTGAACGAACGTAAGCAAGAACCGGAGACCTCAAAGAAGACAAAGAACAAAAAGTGGCAAAAGAATGTGCACTCAAAGAAGAAAAACTTGAAGAAGATCAAGTGCTTTAAGTGCAACAAGTACGGTCACTTCGCACGTACATGTACGGATGGAAGTGATAAGGTAACTTGTAGGACTAGTTACATATGTGTTTCTAGTTCCATGTTTCTTGCTGAATCTAACTATTTTTGGTTGATTGATTCAGGGGCCACAGACCACGTAGCGAATGACAGAAGGTTCTTCGTAGAGTATCGAAAGATAACTCAAGGAACAAAGTGGATATACGTCGGCAACAACACACGTGTTGAAGTCAAAGGCGTCGGAACATGCAAGCTAGTTCTCGACAACGGCCGGACTTTGTTATTGCACGACGTCCTCTTTGCTCCAGATATTAGAAGGAATATCGTTTCCGTGGTCATGTTAATGTCTTTAGATTATGAGTGGAGGTTCTATAAACAATATGTTGACCTTGTTTGTAATAATTCTTTGATTGGTTCTGGTAATGTTTGTAATGGATTAATTGTTTTAAATACAATGAATGATGTTGCTTCTTCCATTAATGAAAGTTTTCATTTGACAAATGCTTCTAACTCTGAGTCTGAAATCATTTGTTGGCATGCAAGACTTGGTCATATTGGACCAACTAGAATGGATAGACTTGCCAAAAGTGGCTTGCTATCTAATGTTTCAAAAGTTGAAATGTCAACTTGCGAACATTGTCTTGTAGGGAAAACTTGTCGCAAGCCGTTTGGAACTGGCACAAGGGCCGAAGTTCCATTACAGCTTATCCATTCGGACATTTGCGGTCCAATGAATGTTAAGACAAGACACGGGAAGTCCTATTTCATCACATTCATTGATGACTTCACCCGTTTCGGACATATCTATTTGATATCCCACAAAAGTGAAGCTTTGGCTTACTTTAAAAACTATATGAGTTTAGTGGAGAATCAATTAGATCGCAAGATTAAGGTTTTGCGAACCGATAGGGGCGGTGAATATCAATCAATAAGTTTTAAGGAACTTTGTGATGAAAAAGGCATAGTACATCAGGTAACTATGCCTTACACTCCGCAACAAAACGGTGTTGCGGAAAGAAGAAATAGGACATTGATGGAAATGGTCCGTTCAATGATGTCTCAGGCAAATTTGCCTATCACCTTTTGGGGTGACGCATTATTAACGGCGGCATTCATCTTAAACCGTGTACCCTCGAAGTCGGTAAGTTCTACTCCTTATGAGTTGTGGAACAATAGAACTCCAGACTTAAGCATTCTAAAACCTTGGGGTTGTGCATCTTACGCACATTTATCCTCTCACAAATATGGCAAACTTGGGCCACGTGGGAGGAAGTGTATCTTCATCCGATACGCTGAAAACTCCAAAGGATATGTTTTCGTCGGTCAAGAGGACAATGGAGGTCTTATAGAATTCGAATCGAGGGATGTTGTCTTCTTGGAAAATGAGTTTCCAAGACAGGGTGAGATAAGTCAAGACTTATCCTTGTTTGAGACTTGGGATCAAAAAGGATCGGAACGTTCGAGTGGGAGAATTCTTGGTGAAGAAGAAAATACGTTTCAAACTTCACCAATGAATGATACGAACGATACCAATCCTATTCCGAGTGGGAGTGATGTTATTCCAAGTGGG
This sequence comes from Scilla litardierei, assembly GCA_030789695.1. Lineage (NCBI taxonomy): Eukaryota > Viridiplantae > Streptophyta > Magnoliopsida > Asparagales > Asparagaceae > Scilla > Scilla litardierei. The sequence goes on from JAULAV010000092.1 coordinate 623,555, forward strand.
AGTGATGTCATTCCAAGTGGGAGTGATCAAACTCAAACAAGACGTAGTAATCGGACGAGGCTAACACCTCTGAGATTTGAGGATGAATTTCCTCAAACATTCATGACATTACTACAAGATGATGACGAACCTGCAAATTTCAAACAGGCCGTCACATGCCCTGCTAAAGATAAATGGATAGCGACAATGGAAGAAGAACTTCAATCCATGAAAACAAACCAAGTCTGGGACTTGGTTAATTTACCTAAGGGACGTAGAGCCATTGGGAACAAGTGGGTTCTCAAAATCAAGCATAAGGCTGATGGCTCCATCGAGAAATATAAAGCTCGCCTTGTTGCGAAAGGTTTCACGCAACAGGAAGGAATAGACTACGAAGAGACTTTCTCTCCTGTCGTGCGTTTTACCTCGATTCGCTTAATTCTGGCAATGGTGGCTTGTTTGGACCTCGAATTACATCAGATGGATGTAAAGACTGCCTTTCTTAACGGAGAACTAGATGAGGAGATCTACATGGAACAACCAAACGGGTTCGTACAAGAAGAAAACAAACATAAGGTTTGTAAACTTCGTAAATCCATATATGGTCTTAAACAATCCTCAAGGCAGTGGTATATGCGCTTTCAAGAAGTTGTTTTGTCATATGGATTCTCCATGCTCGACGAAGACAATTGCGTATATATTAAGAGGATTAAAAACAAGTATATAATTATGTCTCTTTATGTAGATGACATAATTATAGCCGGAAATGATAAGCGTCTTATATTGGATATCAAAGCTTGGCTTTCATCCGTCTTTGAGATGAAAGACATGGGTGAAGCTGCATATATCCTTGGGGTTAAGATCTCAAGGAATCGTTCCAAGAAACTTCTTTCTCTCTCTCAAGAGACGTATATAAAGAAAGTTTTAGAACGGTTTAATATGCAGGACTGCAAGCCAATTGATACTCCAATAAGCAAAGGCGAGGGTCTATGTTTGGAGATGTGTCCCAAAGATCCAAAAGAAAAGAAAGCTATGGAAAAAGTTCCATACTCCAGTGCTGTCGGGAGTCTGATGTACGCCATGATGTGTACTAGACCCGACATTTGCTATGCTGTTGGTATGGTAAGCCGTTACCAATCCAACCCAGGGCAGGCACACTGGAAAGCGGTGAAGAGGATATTAAGATACCTCAAAGGGACTGCGGACTATGCGTTATGCTATCAAGGCAATACCTTGAGACTCGAAGGCTATACCGATGCTGATTGGGCGGGTGATCTCGACGAGCGAAGATCTACCTCGGGCTTTGTTTTCTTACTCGGGAATGGTGCAATATCCTGGAGCAGCAAGAAACAAACCTGCATCGCTCTATCAACCATGGAAGCCGAGTTCGTAGCATTCAGCATGGCGGTCCAAGAAGCTGTTTGGCTTAGGAAATTCTTAGACAGGCTGACGAATGCCTCTGACTCGAGCACTGTTCCTATATTCAGTGATAGTCAAGCTTCGATTGCCTATGTCAAAGATCCTAAATTTCATTGTAAGACCAAACACATTGACATTCGATTCAAGTTTGCGAAGGATTATGATAAACGAAAGGAAGTAGACATAGGATACATATCCACGCATGAGATGATAGCGGATCCCCTTACTAAGGCGATCCCCAGAGATGTGTTTTTCAAACACTTATCATCTATGGGAATGCGTAGGTGCTGAGCTGTATCATGTAATATTTCCCATGTCTATAGAAGATCAAAATTTAATTTGCATACAAGTTTCTTACAAATGATTTTATATACATTTGTGTTTAAGTCTCAGCTATTTTTGTGTGTATGTCGGACAGATTAAGGTTGGCTCTCTCACATGAGCAACCGCCTTATCTTATCAGATGGATAAGATAGAGATGAGACTAGTTTAAAGTCAAAATCATTAGACAAATGATTTAGAGTCATGACTTAAACAAGATAGTCGAATAAAAGGTCTGCATCATACGGATGCTTACAAAAGATCTGAGATCTGTATCACAAGGATATAAAGATCTCATTGGATTTTTTAATCCTATCTGTCTTATGCAGGATGAGAGTCCGTGAATATTTCACGAGTAGTAAGGGGACTCAAAAAGATAGGCATTGTGGTGTCTGATCTTTTCATCCGTACAACATCATTAAGACATACTCTCCCTGGGAAAGGAGTGATGTTGTAGTACGTGTTCATACCACGTATGCATTTCGACCACTGAGTTAGTAGCAATAGTGTTTGCTATTATGTGAGACTCAAAGGCCATACGGGTCTTAACTCTTACCCTCAAGGACTCCAATTGGTTCCTTTAGATTTGACGAGATGATCGCTATCTTAGCGTGTTGCTAATGGGCTATGGTAATTCGGCTCGGCGGGGCACGTTAGAAAAGCGAATCAAGTCAAGATCAGAAGGTTCGCAAGAAGAGGAAGATTGATTTCATATTCGCATTTGGACTTTAATGATTCAAAGCTGGCCAGCCAATTGTAATCCAGATGGGATTCAATTGTTGAATATAAAGTATAAGAAATGTGAAGAAATAATCTAGGGTAAAGCATGCGTTGAACTACTCAACTTTGCACCTTCGAGGTCGTTGTGTATCTCTAACAAGTGCACAACAACAGACTCTACGCGCATGACGGTCGCACGGTCTATTTCTCGGTATGATAGATGAAATAACTAAGGGAAAGACGTTCTCTTACAATCCCCTCAAGTGTGAGTGGGAGATGTTGGATATGGAAGACGTTTGTACACCCTTGTGGGGGATGTACGAGGGATTACGGACCTCGAACGTCGCGCACACAAAGTCATGTGCAAAGGGAATCTGTTCCCTTGCGGAGAGGATCTCTGTATGAGCGGGAAAGTCGCATTATATATGCATAAGTGCATGCGACATATGGCTAATAAAGGGGGAATATCTTAAGCTTATGTTGTACCATGCATATGGTACAACTAAGCTTATATTGTGACATGTATCATGGTACACCTTAATTAAGTTGTTCCAAAGGAACAACTTACCCTAAAATAACTACCTTGGGGGCTATAAATAAGACCCAAGGGTAGCCATTTTCCTAACACATTTTGCATGAAATTCATGCATGCATCTTCTTCATAGCGAAGCTCTGCAGAAATATTTCCTCTCCCTCCTTCCAAGTTCTTAATCTAAAATAGAGATTTAGATTGTGGATTAGTAGCCTTACTCCGTTCGTGAGAAGACTCGATCCGTCGTGGCGAATCCGAAGGCAAAGTTCCGAGACTATCGTTCCGCATACGCAAGCGTAAGTCTCCACTTTAATTATCGATCCTAACTTTGTTTTGGACAGGATCCTTCATCCCATACCTCGTAAAGTGACTCCTGTGGGAGCTGCTTGAAGTTAGAAATAGCTCCACGGATCCGGACCGTCTTCGAGGGTGGATAAAACTTATCCACAAATGCAAGCGCAAGCTTCTCCCAGGTGGTGAAATGGTTGGGAGGGTGGGCCCGGATCCAATATGAGGCTTTATCCCTTAAGGTGAACAGGAAAAGCCGAAGCTTCACAGCATCATCACCAACGTCTTTCGCCTTGAACGTTTCACAATTCGCCAGGAAGGTGTCAATGTGATGATTGGGATTCTCATGCGGATGCCCGTGGAAGGGATCCTGCTGCATCAGATTGATCAACCCCGTCTTGAGCTCGAAGCTCGCTACCGCCAGTTTCGGTCTAAGAATGGAGGAGTTGTTCCCAAACGTTGGTTTCATATGGTCCCTGATGGACCCGGTGCGAGGAGGAGGAGGAGGAGGATTGTTTTCCACCATCTGAGCGGAGGGGGATGAACTTCAACTAGAGGCTCTCAGAGCCCTCGCTGTCTTTTCGATCTCGGGATCGAATAAATACTCTCTGGTAGATCCCTTGTAGCGAGTGTTCATGCACCAACAAAACTCAAATGAATACCGTCAGTAGCACCGAAATAAATAAAAAGAATAAAAATGATGGAAAGGTGAGGAATGATTGAAATGCTAGCAAACTTCACAAAATTAAAAACAAACTGAGATAGAACACTATTGCCGTCCCCGACAACGGTGCCAAAAACTTGACGCACCCGAAACCTACACCTAGGTTCCATCTGGCGGTGTCACGATCGCCAGGCATGGTATGGCCCCCTAGGCTTCAATTCCGGGCTCAATCTGCAAGGGGACGGTGTTGAGTTATAGTATAAAAGATATCGAATCCCACAGGGACAGTGATAGTGTCAATGGGTTCTCAGTTTATTTCTAAGTCTTGAAGTGAGATAGCTATCGGGGTGAAAGATTTGTTTGGGGTATTGTTGTTGTAATACTAATAAAAGGGACTAGAGCGTTAGGGATCACCACTAGGATCATTGGGGGTCGACGTTTGGATAGGATCCTTCCATTGCATAAGAGCTAGGGAATTAATCCCCCAATTCGTACCACTCTCGTGGGTTAGAATTGCGGGGTATTTCGGTGGCTCTCGTTGACGCAATGGCGGTAGCCGTCAACATAGCGGTATAGTTCGTCGATGGATCTCCTCAAGACGCGAGCCGGTCATGGTCACGAGCCTTGGTTGGATCCACCGATTTCCCTATTCAAATCCCTAGATACCCCTTAAGCACATCAATTCCACAGATCATGGGCATGATCTCAATACGGGTTATCTATGGATTTGGTAGGATCTACCAAAATACTTCCCTAAGTCCCCAATTCAATGTAGGGATCCAGATCTACATTTCCCCCTAGGATCCTAGGGCTAACCCATCAACCCTAGAATAATCTACTCACACATGGCGATGGCGACTGATAAAAATGCAATTTTTAGATACGATGACATCATCGCAGATCAATAAAATAGGGATAAAAACTTACAGTGAGGGACGAAGAGAATAGATGAACAATAGATCCAGAAAAATCCAGATTCCAATACGCAAATGCAGACGAGAACTAAAATATTAATCTCTCAATTTTAATCTAAAAGTATCAGAGGTTTTTGATCTAAAAATAAGTAATACAAAATCGCCTGAGCTCCTCTCAAAAACTATTCAAAAAAACTCTAATTAAAATCGCCCCCTTCAGTCGCTCAGCTCCCCGAGCTTTCAGTGCAAAAATCGTGTGCATTGCGGCTTCAGAAAACTTTCCAAAAATAGCCCTGGAGTTGCCGACCGAGTAGGTGACTCGGTCGAGCCATGCACTGCTCGTTCGGTCGCTCAGACCGAGCAGATGAGCTGCTCGACCTAGCACTGCAGGGAATTGAAAATCTTCAAAATCGTCGTGCTGCCTACCCGGACCGAGTAAGCTCTACTCGGTCCGAGCAGGGGCTGACTCGGTCAGCTACTCGGGCCATGTCGCTGGACTACTTCAACTGTAGAATTTGAGGCTGCTCGACCGAGCAGCTGAACTGCTCGGTCCGAGCCATCCCGTATCAGCTCCTCTTCTCAAATTGAAGCTGCTCGGTCTAGCAACTGAACTGCTCGGACCGAGCATTTCCTGGGAAACTATCTCCAGGAGCTGCTGGGGTGTCTCTCTCTCCTCTGCTCTCTCTTCTCCTCCAATGGCTCCAAAAGTATGGCAAACTCCTCCAGAGCCTCGCTAATGAGCTCACGAGCATGTCGGATGTGTCCATACCCAAGTGGGGTCCCAAATCGCTCCAAAATCCCTGAAAACTCATAAAACACTACTAAACTCGAATATATCGTCAGAAATGCAATATCGTAGTAAAACGTGGGATTTGGATGCGAAAATGGTATGAGATGCAATGAAATGATGATATGAAAATAGTAGAAAATATGGACACATCACCTAGCGACCCTTTTCCAAACGCCAAGACAAGCCCAAGACGACGCCCCTCAAGGGGGTGCTCGGGCGAGCGAGCACTATGCTCGCCCAAGCGCCATATCGGCAGACTCCAAATTAGGCTTAAGTTGATGGGTTTTGGGTTGGTTTTCTTGTAAACCCCGAACCCAAACCCAAACCGTGTTGTATAAATACTAGACACTTTTTAGAAGTATGTTAAGCTTTATTTTCTGTAGCAAGACACTTAGAGCCATTTTGGGGCTCTCTCTTTTGGTAAGTTTTTTTTGCAATCTATTTAATTGTTTGTGGTTGGATTTCTTTGATTTCTTTAGCATCACTCTTATATCTCTTGCTCTCTCTATTGAAATTGATTTCATGCAATTTGACCGAGTAGATATGCATATCTCTATTACTATCATATTTAGAGCTTTTGCCATACTAGAGTAATGGGTTTCTAGGTCTTAGGGAGGATCCCTAGGAGCTATGGGATTGGATGTTGGGTTAACCTCTGTTGGATGAATCTAGGGTTTCCCTATGGTGATTTGAACAGGGGTTTTGGGGGTTAGCCTCAGGATTATAGGACCACGAAAGCGACTCCATATCCTAGGGAGAATCCCCACGAATCTGATTTGGGATTAGTGGCCGTTTTCCGGGGCTCGCGCTCACGAGAGTGACTCAAGAGCCGGGGGCGACCACTAACCCTCAATCTGCTAGCCAATGACTACGAAAGTAGCCCGACCGCTAGAATCAACCATTGGATGGCATTGCATTCCGTAGAGTACGCGAGTGCCTATGGATTGCGAGGCGTGATCAAGTGTTTAGCGTAATGCACGCATTCCTGCATGAGGCCGATAGCGAAAGCACGACTTTGTGTAGGGATGCGTTAGACGAGCGTGACGACGAGAGTTTATCGCCCGTTCCCATCTCCGGATGTGGCACTCCTACCCTAATCCATCGTCCGATGGAGGATCAATTGAACCGAAATCCATTACCGAAGGCCCTGGCAGGGAATCCTGAAAGCCCTAGACGTTTAATATTTAGTCAATTCCACTTCCCTCAACCAACCAACCAAATCACACATGACAACCCCGACCACACATTCTCATCCTTCCACAAAAAGCTAAGCGTTAGACGACAGCCTCCCTAGAGTTCGACATTCTATACATACTATAACGCACCATCCACTTGCGGTGTTCTCGTCCGTGCATCGCGGACGAGGAACAATGATTTCTTCTTTTTATATTTAAGCAACGACCGTATGCTTTTGATGCTCATGACGTTGTGTATGTTTTGAGTTAGTGGGGAGTACACATTAATATGAAAAGCATTATTAATTTCGGGTTTCTTCGATATGCTAATATTGTTTCATGCCTTAGGCTTAAAAACTTTTTAATAAAGTTGATGATATTTTCTTTTTTATGTTTATCCTTTTCGATTGATGTCAAAAGGGGGAGAGAAAAGAAAATTGAAAGAAAATTGAAAGAAAATTGAATATTAAGCGATGCATGAATATAGGCGGAGAATTGAGAATTATGTTGCATGGAGGAGAAATAGAAAAAATTGATAAATATGTGTTTACTCTTTTTGCATGATGTCAAAGGGGGAGAGATGGAAAAATTGAGATATGCATGAACTTAGGGGGAGCTTGTCAAAATATTCATGAGAGCACACATAGATAGGGGACCGTTTTCATGTTCATGATCATGTGCATAATTTGACATAACGCTATATTTGTTTTTATCTCAATTTTCTATACTTGTTTGCCATCATCAAATAAGGGGAGATTGTTGTCCTAGTTAGCCCACTAACTAGGTCATACTTTTAATTTTGATGATGACAAACAAGTTACTGGTACTAATATGTTCGTTGAGTGACTTTCATATCAAAACATAATTACATTGACCAAAGGGCAAATTCGTAATTTCCACATCATTCAACTTGCCCTAAAGATACTCAAAGATCATTATACATGGCCAGAGCACATTATGATAATTTTCCATGAATTATATCTTCAAAATGATGACCAAAAATCAAGTAGAAGGTGGAGGGACAGTTTAGTAATCCTACATTGGTCAAATACTTTTAAAAAGTCAAAGGATGAGAAGATAATTGGTGGATAAATGATTTAAGCGAATAAATTCAAAGGAGTTCTACTTCATCAATAATTTATCCAAGTTAAATGCACCATGAAGATTAGAAGTTTGATTTGTCAAAGTTTGGATTTAAAAAGGAGTTCCATCCCAAACGGGAGTTCCATCTCAAAGAGGAGTTTGATTGCGATTAGGACTTGTGTTCTCTTCTATTAAAATCCCTCATGCACAAGTCCTAAAACTTTAAAGAGAAGATAATTTAAGCAAAGACTTAGTCAAACTTATCTAGAAAGTCAAATCGTGAAGGATGAAGACTTCATGAAGGATTGCATATTTGGGTAGCTTCTAAAGTCCTAATCCAAGTGGGAGTCAAAGAATGCATGTACACAAACAACTTAATTGGCTAAAAGAGTTAATGTGCAACATAAAGTTTGAGTTCTACTAGGATTCATATGCATGCTAAATACAAAGAGATCAAGTCAACAAACAACTCATGAATCCCAGTGCTATTAGGAATCTTGGTCTTCTCCTATTTAAACCCATATGTGCAAATACTAAAACCCCAAGGAAGGCAATATATTCCATAAGTAAAAATCCTAAACCAATGCCGGCCTCTTCCCATTGCTCAAAGTTGATAGCTGGCCCTAGCTCTCTCTAAACATCCCTCCTCAAGCAAAGATCATTAAGCTTTCATCTATCAAGCTAGAAGAGAAAGAAAGCCAAAGTACCTATCTTCTTTGCCTCAAGCTCTCATGCAAAGCCGTGGCTAGAGCATATCTACATCAAGCAAGCCAAGGGGTTCTTCTCCACAACTCACGCAGCAAGGAGATCAACAAAGAAGAGCAACATCAAGCAATCTAGCTACAACTCATGGCTACCATCATAAAGGGGATATTCAAGTTCTACAAGCCAAATCTCCAAGTATTATCCATGCAAAGCTTCAAGCAATCAAGGTTATGGCTTCCTTGCCACAAAGCCGAAGCATCCATCCTTATAAGTCATGCAAGACTAGCCTCAAGCAAACAAAACAGGAAGAGCAATCAATCTTGAAGTCACGCATGCTTCATTGAAGGGGTTCTTCATCATCTTATCGTAACTTTCATTGATCATTATCCTTGTCGTGACTTCAAAAGCATCCAAAGCCCAAATTTATGCATCCAAGGCAACCCAAGGGATCTCCAAGTCATGGCTCGAGCATCCAAGCATCAAATTCCATTGGACAAGCAAGAGAGCACCTCTTCAATCAATTGATCAAGCATCCAAGTAGCCATATTCTTCATCAATCTTGTTGCAAGCCCAAGTCTCTGAAAGAGCATTCAAACATATCATATCTTATTTTTTAGTCTACGAGGACGAGATCACGATTCCAACGGATATTTTTGCGGATTTTCTGAACTTTGGGCTATTTTCTACATTTTTTTGGAAGACAGAGCTGCTGACTGCTTTGCGCACAGACTGCAACTCATGCATCCACCTTGCGACGAATACTGACCAAGCTAGACTAGCAATTCCATTGAGCCTGACTCATGACTCATATGAGCCAAAGGCAGCTCCTTTACACACAAACAGTCTAAAAGCTGAATTCAATAGTGAACTTCAAAGTGTGATAGCTTTGATCCAGAGTTCTGATTGACGAACTGTTTGCACTGACACGACCATGATCTTGCATACTATGCTACAATGATATCTCTATGATTTAATACTTTAGTTTTATATCAGTTACATTTATATTTTTGTGAGATTGTATTATCGAATAAGTTCACCCAGAAGTTATCATTGAGCGTTATTTTCTTGAGCTTTATTTTGTACGATTCGATCACCACATGTAAGTATGGTCAGGACGATTTGGGCATCATCCGAAAGAATGATCAGGTTGTAACGGTTGGATCACCACCCGTAAGTGTGATCAGATTTTTTTTTGAGGTTATCAAAAAGGATAAATCCTCTGGGTTGAGGTTTGAGAGTAGGCTGGGAGCCAGCTCCATTAAAAATCTGTGATTATGTGCACTCTGGTTGATTTTTCTGTGTGATAAAATTTTAATTTGTGCCATACACCCTATTCACCCTCATCTAGGGTGTTTTTCACTTTAAGCGCTGTGGGAGCCTCTGGCATGACTCCTCCCAATCACAAAATATTTTTGCTAAAGCCTTCGATCTAGCCATCCATGCTTTGTAATATGATATTCTTATGCGTAACATGGTGTGTATGACATTCTGTATTTCTGTCGGTGTCATATCAAGCTTTGTCTTCACCATTGGCATAATTTTGTTACTAATAAAAGCTGATGTGGCATGAGTATGATCAATTTTTAGTGTGGGATTATTTCAAATATGTTCATCACCTACTTTCGTTATCTTGAACCTTCCAGTTGTTCTTTTTCCCACCGCTGCATGAATCCTCCAAGGACAATTCCTACTCGCCTCATCTTGAGTTTGCGGATTCACCTCAGAATTTAAGCCACAAATCATAAAATAGTATGTCTTGTTTGACTTGATTGGTCTAAATGATACATTGTGCATGATGCTCCATTACGTAATGCTTTTATCAAGTCGGTCTTTGGATCATATAGATCACCGACGTTGAACATTTCACTACTGCTGGGAAGCCTTGGCTCTTCCATATGTCTTTCTTAGGTATTTCTCATAATTGTAGCATTGACCCATTGTTCCTCTTCCTCCTCATCTGGCAACGGTTCTTCAAATGGCAAATAAGTATTGTCAGCAACAGATTGATGTATCCATTCTGTATCATCTGCATTCAGATCGATAGCATACTGCATGCTATCCTTCCTTGCACCAGCATGTTCATCGTTATCTATGCCATCGCTTTCTTTCTCCACCTTTCTCACTATAGACGTCGATGCTCGAATATTTGTGGGTCTACCAATATCTTCAGTAAGCACATTTGCTTAATTAGGCATAAACTCCAATACATATGGGCCTTGCATATAAGTTGAATAGGTTGCTGACGTCCCCTAGATTTGGCACTATAGGCAATAGGATCGGGGATACCAGATTTAAATATTTTTAACCGCAAGCGCACGGTGTTGTAGTGTGGCTTGGGGGTCGAACTCAGGGAGGTGTGTGTTGTGCTTGTCGTCAAGAAGGAACCGGTTCACCCGATGGGTGAGCTAGCCCGAACGATCGGTATGGTGTCACTGAATGGAAATGCGAAGGATGTAATATATAAAAAGGAATTCAGGACTTCGGTTTCCACCCTATCATGTGCCCTCTCTATTATGACCGACGGATAGGAAGACGATCGGATATTAGGATTTAGTGGTGAGACGTTGCCTTTAAGAGTGATACCTAGCGTCCCATGGGCCCGATATTTCGGTCGGTGCCCAGGATGATACGCTAGGACTACCCGGGTTCGGTCGGTGGGCATTCCCATGTCCATTAACACCGACCAACTCCGGGAGCACTAAGCTCGCAACGATTACTCCCAACATCTCATCCTGTCGTTTCCACGTGCTAGGATTTAATGTTTACGCTATGGGCGTGAGCTGTGGCTAGGGAGTCAAACGCCAATTTTATTCCCCCTTGGCCCGACGGTCAGAGGCGGTCTTTCTCCCGCCAATGACAATGAAACACCCCGCGTAACCATCTAAATTCCTAAACCCTATCGAAATCATATTCCTATGGTCGCTCTAGGGAAAACCCACGAAGGGGTTTCCACCAAAATCCCAGATTAGGGAACTACTCACAATTCATGGCAAAAATGCAATCTAAACGAAATTCAACGGTTGAAATCATAATCAGGCAATAGAAAAGAGTTGCTAGCAATGATATTAATACTATATTAAAGTTTCAAGAAAATCAGAACACTTACAAAACAAGAGAAAATTCTAGCCGTCACAAGTCCCGAAAACAGAAAATACAAAAGGGGATCTCGTTTCTGAAAACCTAGGTCAACTATATATAGAAAATATAGCCACCCGATCGGTTGAAGCATCAACCGATCGGGTGAGCTAACGGTCGCTTTGGCCATCGGGCTTCAGAAGCTTCAACCGGTCTGTGAGCTGAGCGGGTGGCGCCGTCGGTTCGTCAATTTGTGAAATGCGGCTACAGATGAACCGATCGGGTGAGATGTCACCCGATCGGTTGGAATTAAGCCCAAAAAGGCAGAGAGCTCTGTTGATCTCACCCGATCAGCAAACCGATCAGGTGAGCTGCTCTTCTCTTCAGCTCCTGTCTGGGTCAGATACGCGTGCATCAACTGATCGGGTGGCTCTGTCCACCCGATCGGTTGAGGGCTGAAATATGGATATCTTTGACGTTTGGCCCTCTGGATCGTGCGTGACTCCTCCCGTTGCTCCGGGGACTCATGATATCTTCTTTATACGTCCCCAATACTGGCAATCTCCTGCATTTACACAAAAACATGGAGAAAGTGAAAAGATACAAAAAACGCAGAAGAACGGTTATGAAACAATGGAAAACGGGGGAAAATCACGAAGAAGACGTGCGTGAATATATAAAATATAAACGCACGTCAAAATCCCCCAAGCTGAACCCTTCCTCGTCCTCGAGGAAGACGAGTGAGAGTAGGAGCTCGGAGGGAAAAATATAGAGAGAGAAATAGAAAAAGAAATCAAAGTCCTAGATCGCCCGTCAGAGCCAACAAAATCAAACACGCCACGCTGAGCAAGCATGCGACAAAACACAACACTAAACCAAGGAATATAAGTCCATATAAGTATCGTGGGCCCACGCGGTGAAGCACGAGTGAGTGTGGTCGTGTGCTAGCAGACGGTGTTACTATCTACATTATGCAATAAAGCTCCATATACACATACCCAAGGAATGACCCAAATATCGATTCAATTCGAATATGCGGTGAATAAATAGCTCAAGCATGCATGAGAATCAGAGTAAGAATTGAAGCGTATCATGCGTCGGGGGTTCCACAGCTAGGGACTAGGAGATCACCACACTATTGCCTAGATAACCGCTAGAAAGTTCCTGTGCCAAGTGTGTTCGAAAACGATGGAGGTTGAGAAGGTGTGGAGTACAACACTCGGTGCAAATTCTCGCCTTCCCTTTATTCTTGGTAGATAGAAAAAATATTCACACGGGAATTTTTTTTGTGGGTTTTGGGTATTATTATTATTTTTGGATTTTTGGCTATACATGCCTTTTTTTCTTTTCTCTTTTCTTTTCTTTTTTTGGGGTTTTCTTTTCTCTCTCTTTTTTTGGATTTTTGGATTTTGGGATATATACATGTGTACTCTCCCAAGTGGGAGAACGGTACACGACGAGGGGATTTGCACCAAGTAAAACAAAAAAAGAAATCGGAATCTAAACACTCGGGCAAAGGAGATATTTCTCGCAAATCAGAGCATAAGCTAAATAGGTTATCCTAGTCCTATTTGTGGAATCCCAACATATGCGACTTGAAGTATACGATATATATATATATATATATATATATATATATATATATAGAAGCAGACAGTAGAAGCAAATACAGCATATTCAGATCGAAGCATGATACTCTAGGGGTCACCAAGGACATGTATATAAATCAAAATCACAAAGTAGAAGCACACCACTAGCTAGTCACGACACACAACTCACATAAAAGCAAAGTGAACCCACGAAGCATGAAATACAATAGGACTCGGCTTCCTAGGGTTAGTGAAAGTGATTATCGTAGCCATGATAGGTGTGTATGTAGTTTTATGGCAATTCATCATATGGGGTCATCTCTAGGAAAGGGAGATAAAAAGAAGAGAAGAAAAAGAAAAACACGATGAAAACGACTCAAAAACGATGAAAAAGACACAACTGATGCACAAAGTACGACTCCCCCAAGCTGAAACTTGCATTGCCCTCAATGCAATAATAGTGAATACATGAGGGCAATGAAAATGCGAGGGGGGGGGGGACGCACCGACTCAAAAATAATGAAAAACATGGAAAAACACACATACGAAATAGAAAAATAAAAAGAAGGAAAAAGAAACACAGAAAATAAAAGATAGAAAAGCACATCCGCACAACACGTATAAACAGGCACACAACAACGAAATCACACGACAACACACATAGAAATCGATTTCCCCCAAGCTGGACATGACAATGCTAGTAATATGATATGATCATGGTGATGCAGAAATATGCTAGGGGTAAGATCGGAAAAGAAAAAATATAGAAATCAAAATGCGGGAGAGGATCTGTCCTTGTCCTCCTCGGTAGAAGATGGAGGGGTGTGGGCGGGAGAGCTGATGGGTGTGCGGAGAAGTGGGAGAGGGGTGGAGGAGGTGGATGGATGGGTGCGGTGGTGTGAACAATGGGTGGAGTGGTGGTGATGATGGTAAGTGCAGTGTTCTAAAAATCGGCCTGGGCGGCCGCCTGGGCGGCGCCTAGGCGCTAGGCAGCCAGTAAACGCTCCGAGTATGGCCTGGGCGGTCAATCTGGGCGTTTTTGGGATTAATCGGCCGTCTAAGCGTTCTGGGCGGTGTCTGGATGCTCTGGGCGGTTCCTAGGCAGTTCCTGGGCGGTTCCTGGGCGGTGTCTGGGCGTTTTGGTAAATGGCTTAATTGCACATGAGTATCTTTTAAATTTTATTTTGTTGCACACAAATACTCTAAAGTAGGTAAACTGGATTTGATTTAGTTTGTATTAAATATTTGATGTATTTTAAATAATATATATATATTTATATATAAACATAAATATATTATATAAAAATAAATAAAATAATTAAAAAATGCAAATCCGCCTAGGCCGATTAATCCCCAATTAATCCCCGATTAATGCTCTGGGCGCTAGGCGCTAGCAATCCGAACGCCTAGCGCCCAACGTTTTTTACAACCTTGGGTAAGTGGGAGAAATACGGTGGCTAATGAAGTAGGTGAGGGAAGTGATCTCGAGCGCACCGGCAATTTCTTGCGGCGAGTGTATGCTGTGATGGAAGTGGAGGGTGGCGGAGGTGGTGGGTCAGAAATAGTGTGTGGAGATGTAGTGGCGGGAATGGAAGCGGAGGTGGCTGGAGGGGATGATCGTCGCCTAGGGGACGATGGAGGAGGTGATTGTCATGCCCCGCTTCCCAAAATCGTGGAGGCGAAGCTTGAGAAGGTCTGCTCAGACTTGAAGCTACAAAGCTGCAAGTCCGATAAGCGTCATTCAACTGTAAATAGCAGGTCCTTGCAACGCGAAACGAAACAAAGATAATAATAAGGAAATGAGACAAAAGAGAAATCTCAGAATATCCATAATAATAAATTCCAACATCGCAGAAAAGCCACCAGGCTAAAAGAAAAGAGTCTAAAAGAGGCCCCGGCATGGCCAACAAAAGTACAAATCACAAAAGCAAAGTAATGGTGCTACGCACCGACAACTAACAGCAACCTAAAGAAAAAGCAACTCCAAATCAGTCTCTAAGACTGGTCTCCGGTGTCCACCAACTCCTCGTCTAAAGTAGGCTCCGACTCAGCGCCAGCAAAAACCTCGTCCTCAGCTACGGTCTCTGGCTCGGGGTCTAACATCTGACACCAAAAAGAGCAGGGGCACATGTCAACAAGTTTACACGAGACTTGTGCAAGGAAACTGAAAGTATGTACAAGTAAAGCAGCCTAGCAGTTCTAGCATGATGTAATGACATGGCAGTTAAAGTAATGAGTGCAACAAGTAAAGTAAAGTACGAGCATGGCATGGCATGGATGTCAAGTTTTACATGAACAAGCACAAGTACAAGACAAGTAAAGTAAGCACGTTGTGCACAGAGATTACGCCTTTTGGATAGAGTGGCTGCGCGGGCCAACTCCTAAGCTCAAGTGATCGCTTATCCCTACCCATCCACGTGTATCGAGCCAGGGCTTTACCCCCGAATGGGAATGCTCGCTCTGGATCATGATCCAGGAAGTGTTTCATCTTGATGGCATAGGGGTGCACCTAGCCGGACAAGGAAGTACAAGTACAAGTATTGTAGCGTGTGCTACGAATGCAACATTCAACTTGGATGACATGTAAGATGCAATGCATGGCAGTTAAAAGTGCGTACAGTTAAGGAATTTAAATGTGACAGATATCAATGCATGCATTACATGGCAGGATGACAGATCAAGCTTCGTTGTCAAGCTAGACCCTAAAGTTGCGTCTAGACAGCTATCATTTCACTGTCTAGTCTCTTTTACGGTAAAAACAAGGAAGTGGCCTAAAAACATGGCCCTAAGCAAGAATTGGCAAGTTTCACTTGCCTGCAAGTCAAACGTCAGAGAAACACTGTCCAAAGAGTCCAAAGTCACCAAAATCCTACGTGCACAAGTCCACCGGCCTACATCCGTTTTATTAATCTTGATTAGTGAATTCTAAAACATTTAAAATACTTTAAAAACATTGATTTTAGTCTTGATTAACAGGCAATGGGTTGGTGGTCCTAGGGGTGCAAAGCGTTACCTCAACACAACGCGAAAGCTACACTGGCGTCGGGTAGCGACGCCAGGGGTTGGAATTAAAGAACGCGCTCCAAGTTCTGATTCCAGAATAGATTCCTCGCTGGAAAATCCAGAGCAGCAACCCGAGCAACGAATCCAGATTCCAAAGCTAGCACGTGCGACGACGGGCTACGACGTATCGCAACGTCGTACACAACAAATCCTAGAAGAGAAAGCACCTAAGTGGGGCCCACAGTAGTCCTAGTGACCAATAGGGGACCCACAATACCTCTGGAGAACTTGGGGGGCCCACGGTGGCAAGCGATGCGGGGGTTGCGACGTTGCGACGAACGTCGCTCGGTCAGACACTAGCCGGTGCGGGAGATTCGCTCGGTCAGACACAGCGGACGGCTGTGCAGCGCAGCGTGGTGCGGAGCAGGGGTCAGGCTCTCGGTCGGTGCGGGGCGGCCTCTCGGTCGGTGCAGGTGGATAAGCGTTGCAACGTTGCAACGTTGCAACGGAGCGGCGCTTCGGTCGGTGCGGGCGGGTGCCTCGTTCAGACACGGTGCGGAGCGGGCGACAGGAGCGGGGTGCGGAGCGGGCGCTGAGCGGGCGGGGTCTCTCGGTCTGACCGAGAGGATCTCTCGGTCAGACACGGTGATGCGGAGCGGGCGATGCAGATGCAGAGATGCGGGCGTGAGCGGGGGCGGCTGTCGGTCGGTGCGGGGATTTTGGGGCGGTTTCTTCGGTCGGACTCGTGCAACGGCTGTGCGACGTTGCGACGAAACGTCGCAAGTGGGTTTTTGGGTTTTGGAAGCGGCTAGGGTTAATTTCTTGCGAAAATGAGTCTTCCTAGGGGTTGTTTATATAGTGTAGAGGGGTTGACTTGGTCTAGGGCTAATCCTAATGGGATTAGGAGTTTAAAAATATTTAAAATTCAAATCTCTCCTTCCTAATCACATAGGGATTGGGTGCGACCAAGATAGGGGCTAAGATTTGGCTCAAAAATTGTTTAAAACGTTTTAAACTTAAATAAATTTTATTTGGCCGGAAATAATTTAAAACGTAGCTATTAAATATATTTTAAACCTTGCTAAAAATATAAAGTAGGTCAAATGAGCTCTAAAAATTATAAAATAAATATCGGGGTGATCGTGGTGACGAGAGAAAGGTAACTAAGAAGATGGATCTCAATTTCGAAGTCGGACGACGAAACTAAAAATAGAAATGTCCTACGTCAAAAGTGAAAACCACAACGTCTCTTCGAATTAGATCAAATCGTGGGAGAACGACCCAAGAAATGTCGTTCCAAATTAGTGCCATAATTTAATACTCTCAGAGACGTTCACAACGGCATATCACACTAAAGTGTTCTCAAACAAACAAATTCTAAAATAAACACGTGCATGGTCAAGAGCACGTGCATGAACAACGTACAACGAAAAGTGGTCGTTACGTCCTCCCCACCTTAGAAATGATTCCGTCCTCGGAATCAACATCAAGCACTGCTCGAGAAAAGGTGCGGGAAGCGCTCTCTCATCTCATCCTCACGCTCCCAGGTGGACTCACCAGGGGAACCGTGACGCCACTGCACTCGAACCAAGTCGACGGTCTTATTCCTCAGCTGCTTCTATCGACGATCCAGAATCTCAACTAGCTGCTGATCATAAGACAGATCCGGACGTACCGTGATCTCCGAGAAATCCACAGCATGGGATGGATCACTAACGTATCGACGTAACTGGGATACGTGAAATACGTCGTGAACTCCATCCAGCGACGGCGACAACGCCAAGCGGTAAGCCTCAGCTCCAACTCTCTCTCCAGGACATCAAACGGCCCAATGTACCTCAGACTCAGCTTGCCTCTCTTCCCAAATCGAATAACTCCGTAGTTCGGAGAAATCTTTAGAAAGACATGATCTCCAGGCTGAAACTCCAAAGGCCTCCGTTTAGCATCCGCCCAATGCTTGAAACGGTCCTGCGCAATCCTCAGCTTCTCCCGGATGTTCCTCACAAAATCCACGGCCTCCACAATCATCTCTGGTCCTAACAGCTCCCGATCTCCAATGTCATCTCAGCTCAGTGGCGATCGACATTTCTTTCCATATAGCGTGGCGAAAGGCGTCATTCCAATACTCGCCTGGTAGCTGTTATTGTAGGAAAACTCAACGTGATGGAGATGATCCTCCCAGGATCCCTTGAAGTCCAACATGCACGCTCTAAGCATGTCTTCTAAAATCTGAATCGTCCTCTCGGACTGGCCATCCGTCTGCGGGTGGTACGCCGTGCTGAAACTCAGACTCATACCCAAGCTCTTCTGTAGACTCTGTCAAAACTGAGATGTGAATCTCGTGTCTCTGTCCGACACGATACTCACAGTGACTCCGTGAATTCGTACGATCTCCTGCACGATTCACGTTACATTACTATCTAAACTAGGAAAAGGGAATAGATACGGAGAGTAAAAGAATTTACCTCCATATATCTCCTCGCTAGCGTCTCAGTAGACTGTCCTACCCGGAAGGGAATAAAGTGCACGGATTTGGTCAATCGGTCTACGATCACCCAAATCGTGTCATTCTGCTTCGGACTCCGAGGTAGTCCAGTCACGAAATCCATAGTGATGTGCTAACACTTCCAGTCCGGAATCGGAAGCGGTTGTAGCAACCCTACCGTACGCTGATGCTCCGCCTTTACCTGCTGGCAAGCCAAACACTTGGCTACACTCCTAGCCACACACCTCTTCATACCATGCCACCAAAAGTTCAGGCGAAGATCCTTGTACATCTTGGTGCCATCAGGATGCACAGAATACGGCGAACTGTGTGCCTCCACCAATAATTCCTCTCTGATATTTCCAGCTGGCACACACGACCTGGCTCCAAACCTCAACGAACCATCCTCGTGAATCAAAAAGTCAGTCCGCAGACCGGCTTCCACCTGCTCCCGAATCTTCACCAGCTTAGCATCTCTAGCCTGTCCAGCCTTGATCCTATCCACGATCGTCGACTGTATCTGCATACTCATCAACGAAGAAGTCTCTCCAGGAAGGACAATCTCAATACCAGACTCGCAAAAATCCTGCTGTAGTCTCCACTGCGAGGTCAACATCATCACCGCTGGAAGTCTGCTCAGCGCATCCGGAACCACATTCACCTTGCCAGGGTGATACTGCAAATTGATCTCATAATCTGCCATGAGCTCCCACCATCGACGCTGTCGCATGTTGAGCTCCTTCTGCGTAAAGATATACTTCAAGCTTTTGTGATCGGTGAAGATCTTCACCTTCTCACTCAGCAGGAAGTGCCTCCAAATCTTGAGCGCAACACGACAACGGCCAACTCCAAATCGTGTGTCGGGTAATTCTTCTCATGAGCCCTGAGCTGACGAGAAGCATACGCAACCACGTGCCCATGCTGATGCAACACACAACCAAGACCCTTTCCAGAAGCATCACAAAAGATCTCGAATCCTCCACTCCGATCAGGCACAGCAAGTACAGGAGCAGTCGTCAACCTCTCCTTCAGAACATCAAAAGCCTTCTCGCAATCATCAGACCAAACATATGGTACATCCTTCCGCGTTAGTCTGGTCATCGGCTCAGCAATCCGGGAAAAGTCCTTAATGAATCGTCGATAATAACCTGCAAGCCCAAGGAAACTCCGGATCTCAGACGCTGACTGCGGAACAGGCCACTCTCTGATAGCCATAATCTTCTCGGGATCCACCGAAATTCCATCACCTGATACCACATGCCCGAGAAAAGCAACTCTATCCAGCCAAAACTCGCACTTGGAATACTTAGCATACAAACGATGTTTCCTCAAAATTTCCAATACCGTCCTCAAGTGCGAGGCATGCTCTTCCTCCGACTTTGAATAGATCATCATGTCGTCAATAAAGATAACGACAAACTTATCTAGAAAGTCGTAGAAGATCAGATTCATCATGTTCATAAAAACTGCAGGTGCGTTGGTCACACCGAAAGGCATAACCACGAACTCGTAGTGACCATACTTCATCCTGAACGCTGTCTTCGGGATGTCCTCCTTCTTCACCTTAAGCTGATGGTAACCACTCCTCAAATCCAACTTAGAAAACACCCTCGATCCTCCGAGCTGATCAAAGATGTCATCTATACGAGGCAAGAGATATTTATTCTTGATAGTCACAGCATTCAGCTCCCGGTAATCCACACACATGCGACGCGAACCATCCTTCTTCTTTACCAGCAACACCGGTGCTCCCCACGGAGACACACTAGGATTGATGTAACCCTTCTGTAGAAGCTCATCCAGCTGTCTACGCAACTCTTCCAACTCTGCTGGAGCCATTCGATACGGCGCCTTCGAAATAGGCTGCGCCCCCGGAATAAGATAGATCGAAAACTCGAGAGCTCGATCGGGCGGCAGTCCAGACATCTCCTTGGGGAAAACGTCGTCGAATTCACGTACCACAGCTGGTCTACTCTGCTCCATCTACATAGCAACAATCTCCACCGGTCTGGCACGAAATCTGATAGGGCCAAGCGAACTGCTACCTCGACTGAACTCAAACACTGGATGTCTCGGGATCTCGAACACCACCTTCTTCCTTCGACAATCAATCGTAGCAAAGAAGCTCGCCAGCCAATCCATCCCAAGCACTGCATCGTAGTTAATGATGTCGTGGACAATGAAATCAGCGTAAAGCTCATGTCCACAGACCACCAAAGGGCAAGAATTGCACCCATGATGCACCGAGATCACGCCATTTCCTGTAACGATATCCCAACTCTTGGGAAGAGGGGAAGTCGACAAGGAAAGCTTCTCCACAAAGCTCCGAGATATATTGCACATCGATGCACCAGAGTGAAAGAGGACTCGTGCAGGAAATGTGCAAACCAAAATCACGCCTAATAAGCAATCTAACAATCAAACCCTATTCTAACAAACAATCATATGCAAACAATCAAAATTATCTAAGAAAGGAAACAACTAGATTGAGAGTTACCTGCGATAACCTCATCCACAGCCTCTCTCTCCACTGTCGTCATCAGATATGCCTGCCTCTTGGCTGCATAGCCTGCTGAAAAGCCTGCCTCTGTGGAACAAGGGCTGCTCCACGTCCTGCAGGTACAGATGCTCTCTGCTGCAACGGCTGTGCTACGATTGGTTCCCTCTAAGGCTGTTTAGACTTCGGGCACTCCTTTATAGCATGAGTAGGATCTCCACAAATCAGGCACTGGCCCAGCTTTTGCCTGCACTATTCCTTCTCATGACCAATCTTGCTACAATGATAGCACACCTTCCGACTTGACCTAGTTACTGGTGCTTGTCGCTGCGGAATTCCATCCGATGCCTTCCGCAGTTGATTTGCGTGTCGACAATCCTTCGCTGAATGAGTAGCATCACCACAAATCAAACACCAGCCTAGAAATCTTCTGCACTGCTCCTTGACGTGCCCGGTCTTGCCACAGAAATAGCAAGTCTTCAGAGTAGGTTCACCACCAACTCGGGTCTGTCGTCTTCTAGCCATCTAACGACATAGAAAACGAACAAGAATTTAGACTCACTAGCTTAATGACTTAGATGTTGTAATTTATTTAATGGACATTCCGTTATTATCGTTGTTCCGTTAATTCGCAATTGCAAGACGGACCTGCATGGGCCACCAACAAAACCTGTCACGCCCCGCTTCCCAAAATCGTGGAGGTGAAGCGTGAGAAGGTCCGCTCAGACTTGAAGCTACAAAGCTGCAAGTCCGATAAGCGTCATTCAACTGTAAATAGCAGGTCCTTGCAACGTGAAACGAAACAAAGATAATAATAAGGAAATGAGACAAAAGAGAAATCTCAGAATATCCATAATAATAAATTCCAACATCGCAGAAAAGCCACCAGGCTAAAAGAAAAGAGTCTAAAAGAGGCCCCGGCATGGCCAACAAAAGTACAAATCACAAAAGCAAAGTAATGGTGCTACGCACCGACAACTAACAGCAACCTAAAGAAAAAGCAACTCCAAATCAGTCTCTAAGACTGGTCTCCGGTGTCCACCAACTCCTCGTCTAAAGTAGGCTCCGACTCAGCGCCAGCAAAAACCTCGTCCTCAGCTACGGTCTCTGGCTTGGGGTCTAACATGTGACACCAAAAAGAGCAGGGGCACATGTCAGCAAGTTTACACGAGACTTGTGCAAGGAAACTGAAAGTAGGTACAAGTAAAGCAGCCTAGCAGTTCTAGCATAATGTAATGACATGGCAGTTAAAGTAATGAGTGCAACAAGTAAAGTAAAGTACGAGCATGGCATGGCATGGATGTCAAGTTTTACATGAACAAGCACAAGTACAAGACAAGTAAAGTAAGCACGTTGTGCACAGAGATTACGCCTTTTGGATAGAGTGGCTGCGCGGGCCAACACCTAAGCTCAAGTGATCGCTTATCCCTACCCATCCACGTGTATCGAGCCAGGGCCTTACCCCCGAACGGGAATGCTCGCTTCTGGATCACGATCCAGGAAGTGTTTCATCTTGATGGCATAGGGGTGCACCTAGCCGGACAAGGAAGTACAAGTACAAGTATTGTAGCGTGTGCTACGAATGCAACATTCAACTTGGATGACATGTAAGATGCAATGCATGGCAGTTAAAAGTGCGTACAGTTAAGGAATTTAAACGTGACCGATATCAATGCATGCATGACATGGCAGGATGACAGATCTAGCTTCGTTGTCAAGCTAGACCCTAAAGTTGCGTCTAGACAGCTATCATTTCACTGTCTAGTCTCTTTTACGCTAAAAACAAGGAAGTGGCCCAAAAACATGGCCCTAAGCAAGAATTGGCAAGTTTCACTTGCCTGCAAGTCAAACGTCAGAGAAACACCGTCCAAAGAGTCCAAAGTCACCAAAATCCTACGTGCACAAGTCCACCGGCCTACATCCGTTTTATTAATCTTGATTAGTGAATTCTAAAACATTTAAATTACTTTAAAAACATTGATTTTAGTCTTGATTAACAGGCAATGGGTTGGTGGTCCTAGGGGTGCAAAGCGTTACCTTTACACGACGCGAAAGCTACACTGGGGTCGGGTAGCGACGCCAGGGGTTGGAATTAAAGAACGCGCTCCAAGTCCTGATTCCAGAATAGATTCCTCGCTGGAAAATCTAGAGCAGTAACCGGAGCAACGAATCCAGATTCCAAAGCTAGCACGTGCGACGACGGGCTACGACGTATCGCAACGTCGTACACGGCAAATCCTAGAAGAGAAAGCACCTAGGTGGGGCCCACAGTAGTCCTAGGGACCAATAGGGGACCCACAATACCTCTAGAGAACTTGGAGGGCCCACGGTGGCAAGCGATGCGGGGGTTGCGACGTTGCGATGAACGTCGCTCGGTCAGACACTAGCCGATGCGGGAGATTGGCTCGGTCAGACACAGCGGATGGCTGTGCAGCGCAGCGTGGTGCGGAGCGGGGGTCGGGCTCTCGGTCGGTGCGGGGCGGCCTCTCGGTCGGTGCGGGCAGACGAGCGTTGCAACGTTGCAACGTTGCAACGGAGCGGCGCTTCGGTCGGTGCGGGCGGGTGCCTCGGTCAGACACGGTGCGGAGTGGGCGACAGGAGCGGGGCGATAAGGGGTGTGGAGCGGGCGCTGAGCGGGCGGGGTCTCTCGGTCTGACCGAGAGGATCTCTCGGTCAGACACGATGATGCGGAGCGGGCGATGCAGATGCAGAGATGCGGGCGTGAGCGGGGGCGGCTGTCGGTCGGTGCGGGTATTTTGGGGCGGTTTCTTCGGTCGGACTCATGCGACGGCTGTGTGACGTTGCGACGAAACGTCGCAAGTGAGTTTTTGGGTTTTGGAAGCGGCTAGGGTTAATTTCTTGCAAAAATGAGTCTTCCTAGGGGTTGTTTATATAGTGTAGAGGGGTTGACTTGGTCTAGGGCTAATCCTAATGGGATTAGGAGTTTAAAAATATTTAAAATTCAAATCTCTACTTCCTAATCACATAGGGATAGGGTGCGGCCAAGATAGGGGCTAAGATTTGGCTCAAAAATTGTTTAAAATGTTTTAAAATTTAATAAATTTTATTTGGCCGGAAATAATTTAAAACGTAGCTATTAAAAATATTTTAAACCTTGCTAAAAATATAAAGTAGGTCAAATAAGCTCCAAAAATTATAAAATAAATATTGGGGTGATCGTGGTGACGAGAGAAAGGTAACTAAGAAGACAGATCTCAATTTTGACGTCAGACGACGAAACTAAAAATAGAAACGTCCTAAGTCAAAAGTGAAAACCACAACGTCTATTCGAATTAGATCAAATCGTGGGAGAACGACCCGAGGAATGTCGTTCCAAATATGTGCCACAATTTAATACTCTCAGAGACGTTCACAATGGCATATCACACTAAAGTGTTCTCAAATAAACAAAGTCTAAAATAAACACGTGCACGGTCAAGAGCACGTGTACGAACAACGTACAACGAAAAGTGGTCGTTACAGTGATGAATGTGATGGAGGAGGTGAAGATCGTCGAGGAGGCGAAGGAGGTGGTGAAGGGGAGGCGTGGGTGGAGGAGGACCATAGACGTGTGTGAGGTGGCAGAGAATGGTGGCCACGTTTCGCTCGAGTGCGAGGAAACGTGGGTGCTAGAAGAAAGAAGAGGACGGGTCTGAGGAGGTAGAAGAGGATGCGCCAGCGCGTAGAGAAGCTAACTCAGTCTCTAGAGCGAGACGAGCAGAGGTGGCTCGACGAACGGAAGAAGTAGTAGCCAGACGGACAGTGGAAGTGGTGCCGGCGGCAGTGGTCGTGCCGGCACCGGAGGCAAGGCCTAAGAGGGCCGTAGTGAGTGCCTCAGAAGTGATAGGGACAGAAGCCGGGGAGGCGCCACTAGGGCCAGCCTCGGGGTCTCCTCTAGACGCAGGGATGTCCTGCACACCTAAGTAGGCGGCAGGGGACGGTGGTCATGGTGCGTCAGGGATAGGGAACTGAAGATGTAACCCCCCTAGAAACTCTGGGTCAGGAGGGAACATCCAATCTGCCACAAGAAGGATAGACATACGACCAGGGTTGGGCAGAATGGTGTAAGGAGCAGGGGGTGACCGTAGTAGAAGGTAAACCGACCATCGCCACGAGGCTTGATCATATGAGTGTGCCGCAGGACATCAAGATCTAGATATGTAGATCCAGCGGCATAAGACAAATCTCGGGGGATAACGATACTAAACGGGGGATGCGAAGCAATGATGGTAATGAGGCCCCCGCAACAATACTTGCCCTTGTCGACGCGGCTAATATCAAGTAATTTGTGGATAAGCCAAGCGCCACCATTAATAGGTATGCGAGGGGACTCAAAAGCAATCCTGTCAGCACCACGAATAAAATCAAAAGTCATAGCCCACAGGATAAAAAGGTCAGGGATAGTCACGGTACCTGACTCATCCCTGAGAAAGAAAGTGCTAGATAAGATGCGGTGGGCTAGACGAAATACTGGGTGGATGATCGAGGAGGCCTTGGCCTTGCCTCGAGGATATCGGTCGTGGAGAGTGAGGCGACCCCAAAAAATATCGACATCGAAGTCACGATGATATTCATAGGGACGGATATCGTCATCGCCTAGAATGGGGAAACCGAAAATGTTATTGATTGTGTTCAGGTGTGTGCAGATGTTTCGGTTTCGGACGCGAAAATCGACAATGGACCCCGTCTCACATTTGAGAGAAGATAGGAATTCTAGTGTGAGGGCGGGGTATGATGGTGCATGGGAGTTCAAAAAGCTTAGCCAACCTAGATTTGCAAATAAAGACTCGACCTCGGAGAAAAATCCGAGATCGATCAGGGTTTGGGCATGTGCAAACTTAATGGATAGGTGTGACCGTTCGTTGAGTCGATTATAAAAATCTTTGTGTTCACGACTCAAGAAACGGTATCCCCGCGGTCCTATCAGTGGGTCCACAACGGGAACGATGGGTTGGGGTGTGGGTTGGGTAGGGGGAGGTTGAAGAGCACATGCATGTGGAGATCGTGCAGATTTATGTCTCTTGCGAGACGGCCCCTCTTCCCTCATGATTCCCTTACCCTTGTCTTTGTCCTTAGCCATGAGGGTGTGGGTCTGTGATGAAGATGCAAGATGATATGAATGCACACAAACAACGACAATATAGCAAAGTGATGATAATATGGCAATATGAAAATAGAGCTTAGGAACGAGTTTACCCAATATCGAAGTGATTCTTTTCTCGCAGAGGACCCCACGCAGTGCAATTGAGAGATTCGTGAAGCCGCGACACTTCAATCCAACAAAAGTAGAAATTTTCGAAATGGGGGAAGTAGAGTTAGGTTTAGGGCGAATTTTAGGGTTGAGTGGAGTGGATGGGAGTGGGATTGATGAAGAAGGAGATGGAAGAAGTGGGGAGAGTGAGATCTGGAGTTTTGGGAGAGTGGTAGATGGCTGGTTGAGGGAATGGGGAGACGAAACGACGGGAAGAGAGAGAGAAGTCGGGTGAAAATGAATCGGTTGAGTCGGGGGTTATTTATAGGGTTTAGGCGAACCGATCGGGTGAGAACTCACCTGATCGGTTGGATAAGTTTTCGAAAAATTTCGTTGGAAGGCAGCTACATGCGAACCGATCGGGTGAGTTTTCACCCGATCAGTTGGCCGCTTCACAATTTTCTTGAGAGCACTGTACTCTTCACCTGGACATCGACACGATCACAGCTCCAGCTCAACCGATCGGTTGATTTAATCCCCAAAATTTCCCGTGAGCTCTGCAGTTCTCACACGATCTGCCATCTGGTCTCAGCTTGCTCCACCCGAGCGGTTCGCTGATGATATGATATATTCCATCTTCAGATACGGTCCAACCGATCGGTTGATTCATCACCCGATCGGTTGGGAATGATTTCCTGCATAAATTCAAAAATTGATCTAAGTCTCCCGACGAAAACCCCCATTGCTGAATTTATTCACCAAAAATAAGAAAAATAATCCTAAAAATAACGACGAAGGTTTAGAACATGGGTTGCCTCCGATGAAGCGCTGTTGTTTAAAGTCGTTTGCTGGACTCCCAGTATGTGATTTTCAGGGGGTTGATGCGGGTGATGCCCATTGATCGGCATCCTTTTAGCTTTCGGAGTGGTGGCCCTTGGTGTTGACAGTGGTGATAAGTAGACGCTCTCGATGATCCTCCCGCTGGTGGTGTCCGGGGGCTTCTCCATCACATTGGCGTCGACCGCCACTTTTCGTAGGATCCGGACTTCCTCAGCAGTGAGCCCCACGGGCTCTTTTCCTTTTCTCCTCGTCGGAGTCTGGAATCCGGGAGGGGTCCTCACTGAGGAAAACACTTCTCCGGTTACTTCTTCTTCTTCCAACCCAGCATGTTCCTCCAGGCTCCCCAAGCTGTTAGGGGGGTTCCTCGAGAGGATCTCCCAAGCTCCAGCTTCTACTACACTTTCCTCTTCAGCTTCCAGCACATTACAACTTTGCTCCTCAGACGAATGCTTCATAGATAGTCCCAAATCAAATTCGACCTTCTGGTCGCCCACATTTAGGGGCAGCTTCCCTTTCTTTACATCAATAAGCACGCCAGCGGTCGCTATGGAGGGCCTCCCGAGGATGATCGGGGTATGATTGTCTTCCGGCATGTCCATCACAACAAAATCTACAGGCACACGTACGCCTCTGACGTTTACCGGTAAGTCGTCCACAATCCCCATCGGATACTTGACTGATCTGTCTGCAAGTTATAGCGTCATACTGATGGGTTCAAGGTCCCCCATTCTGATCCTCTTGAATAAACATAGAGGCATCAGACTGACGCTCGCATCCAAATCGACGAGCGCCCGATTGATCTTCACCTCTCCAATCGAACATGGGATAGAGAAGCTCCCTGGGTCCTTGAGTTTTGCGGACTCGCTCGTTGAATCAGAGCGCTGCACTCTGCTATGAGGACGACCTTTTCTTTTCTGGAACCCCTCGTCACCAAATCCTTTAAGAATTTTGCATAGGAAGGGATAGTCTCTATAGCCTCGAGAAAAGGGATCTGCAAGCTCAAGTCTTTAACCATATCAAAAAACTTGCCATATTTCTCATCAATCTTCGCCTTGGCAAGTCATTGTGGGAAAGGCACAACGGGCTTGAAGACTCTCAAGTTTCCCTCTTCGTTCTTCTTCTTTTCTTCCTCAGAGACTCCCTCCGGAGTCACGGTCTTTGATGACGAAGCTCCATCATCATTTGCTTTTGCATTTGGTCACCCATCGACCAATGGAGCTTCGGGCTCTTTGGTGGCCTCCCTAGTTGGAATCTGTGTGCTGCTTCTTAAAACTATAGCAGACACGTTGGCGTGATCATGCGTTAAATCCAACGTTTGATTGGGCCCCCTAGGATTGACCTCCGGCTGACCCGGTAATTGGCTCTGCGCCCTCTGAAGATTTTCCACTTGCATCCGTAGCTGGGTCACTTGGTCGGTCAAGGTCTTCTGGCCCATCTGCAGCTGCAAATTAATCTTCTCCTGGTTCGTGATGTATTGGGTCAAGAGACTCTCGACCGGAGAGATTACTCGTTGTTGCCATATGGTTGCTGCTGCTGTGGAGGCTGCTGATTCCTCGAGGGGTATTACTGGTACATCTGCTGGGGCTGTTGTTGCTACTGGTACAACTGCTGCTGCTGCCGAGGTGGCTGATACAATTGTTGCTGCGGTTGTTGGGGCTGCTGATATGGTGCCCTATAGCTCAGATTCGGGTGGTTTTGGTTATTGGGAGAATAAGCCGGATTTGAGCTAGTCCTTGGTGGATATGGCACGTTACCCGTCGGGTTGTAGAAAAGATCTCTTGCTTGATCCACCGGTGGTGAGATATCACCACCCTCAAAGTCTCCCAGGACATCAGCTTCCACCGCTGCTACTTGTTGGGTGTTGGCACCACCAGCTCCTACCATGAGCTCCGAGATCTGGGTCGATAGCAAATCGAATTTTCTAGACAATTTGTCCACCTCTTCAACTCTGTGAATATCTCCAGATCTGGGCGTGGCGCGCTCATGCACCACCTTTCATTATTTGATGCCATGTTCTCCAGAATGTTACCGGCATCTTCCTCGTTTCTTGACATAAAGAACCCCCCAGCCGCGGCGTCCATTGATGATTTCAGATCATCCCTCAACCCGTTGTAAAACAAATTTATAATTTTCCATTTAGGGAGCTCATGGTGAGGGCATCTCCGCTGCATCTCCTTATATCTCATCCATGCTTCGTGCAAGGACTCGTGGCTGGCTTAGGAGAAGGAGGAGATCTCGCTTCTCAGCTTCATCGTCTTCTCCGGGGGAAGAACTTGTTCAAGAAGGCGTTGGATAGCTTCTCCCAAGTTGTGAAGGTATTGGGGTCCTTTCCCCTTAGCCATTGCTTGGCTTTGTCCCGCAGAGAGAAAGGGGAACAATTTGAGCCAGATAGCTTCAGTCGTGACACCGTTGATTCTGAAGGTGTCACACTTCTCCAAGAATGAGTCTAGATGCTCGATTGGGCTCTCTATAGGTGCCCCTGAAAATTGATCCTGTTGGATCCACGTCACTAATGACGGCTTCAACTTGAAACTTTCGGCCGTGATGGGCGGAGGTTGGATGCTAGACGTGGATCCGATGGAAGGCATCGAGTACTCCAGCAAGGACTTCTGGGGAGGAGTATTCTCTCCCATGGTTTCAGCTTCTTCCCTTCTTCTCCTCTCTGCGTTCAGACGCCTCACGGTGGCGTTAGTCTCTGGGTCAAGAGGAATCAAGTCGTCGAGACTCCTTGTATTCCTGCGCATGAAAAATCAAGAACACCCGTGAAGAATAAAAATAAACGGAAAATAAAGAATAAAAATAAAAATAAAAAGGTAGAATGCGAAAATTATCGCGAGGTGAGAATGTGAACTAGACTCTAGGGTTCACAGGGTTCTAAACGAAAACAAACACGTTGCCTCCCCGGCAACGGCGCCATAAAGCTTGACGTCCCCTAGATTTGGGACTATAGGCAATAGGATCGGGGATACCAGATTTAAATATTTTTAACCGCAAGCGCACGGTGTTGTAGTGTGGCTTGGGGGTCGAACTCAGGGAGGGTGTGTTGTGCTTGTCGTCAAGAAGGAACCGGTTCACCCGATGGGTGAGCTAGCCCGAACGATCGGTAGGGTGTCACAGAATGGAAATACGAAGGATGTAATATGTAAAAAGGAATCCAGGACTTTGGTTTCCACCATATCATGTGTCCTCTCTATTATGACCAACGGATAGGAAGACGATCGGATATTAGGGTTTAGTGGTGAGACGTTGCCTCTAAGAGTGATACCTAGCGTCCCATGGGCCCGATATTCCGGTCGGTGCCCAAGATGATACGCTAGGACTACCCGGGTTCGGTCGTTTGGCATTCCCATGTCCATTAACACCGACCGACTCCGGGAGCACTAAGCTCGCAAAGATTACTCCCAACATCTCATCCTGCCGTTCCAACGCGCTAGGATTTAATGTCTATGCTAGGGGCGTGAGCTGTGGCTAGGGAGTCAAACGCCAATTTTATTCCCCCTGGCCCGACGGTCAGAGGCGGTCTTTCTCCTGCCAATGACAATGAAACACCCCGCGTAACCATCTAAATTCCTAAACCTTATCGAAATCATATTCCTATGGTCGCTCTAGGGAGAACCCACGAAGGGGTTTCCACCAAAATCCCAGATTAGGGAACTACTCACAATTCATGGCAAAAATGCAATCTAAACGAAATTCAACGGTTGAAATCATAATCAGGCAATAGAAAAGAGTTGCTAGCAATGATATTAATACTATATTAAAGTTTCAAGAAAATCAGAACACTTACAAAACAAGAGAAAATTCCAGCAGTCACAAGTCCCAAAAACAGAAAATACAAAAGGGGATCTCGTTTCTGAAAACCTAGGTCAACTATATATAGAAAATACAACCACCCGATCGGTTGAAGCATCAACCGATCGGGTGAGCTGACGGTCGCTTTGGCCATCGGACTTCAGAAGCTTCAACCGGTCTGTGAGCTGAGCGGGTGGCACCGTCGGTTCGTCAATTTGTGAAATGCGGCTACAGATGAACCGATCGGGTGAGATGTCACCCGATCGGTTGGAATTAAGCCCAAAAAGACAGAGAGCTCTGTCGATCTCACCCGATCAGCGAACCGATCGGGTGAGCTGCTCTTCTCTTCAGCTCCTGTCCGGGTCGGATACGCGTGCATCAACCGATCGGGTGGCTCTGTCCACCCAATCGGTTGAGGGCTGAAATATGGATATCTTTGACGTTTGGCCCTCTGGATCGCGCGTGACTCCTCCCGTTGCTCTGGAGACTCATGATATCTTCTTTATATGTCCCCAACGCTGGCAATCTCCTGTATTTACACAAAAACATGGAGAAAGTGAAAATATAAAAAAACACAAAAGGACGGGTATGAAACAACGGAAAACAGCAGAAAATCACGAAGAAAACGTGCGTGAATATATAAAATATAAACGCACGTCAGTTGCATGACCTCCCTGTCTCGTAACATTCCACCTGCTAATGTCATATGAAAAGTGAAATGTTTAGAATATTGAGTTTACTTCATATAGATATAACATAAACTTATGTATTACTTCAAAATTTTCGATACTTACGCATCCTCTTGTGGGTAGTATGAACACCCTTCTCCCATCATATTCTCTATAGGCTGGTACTCTTGATTTGGAGAAGATGACATAAAGTCTGCCTAGTCATTACCTATATCCACCATACGAGCAAATGTGCCATGTGGTTCACTCACTCGGGTGTTGATTATTGCTTCTTTTCACATAAACTTCAACTGACCATTGAACTTCACCCAAGCTGAATAGAATCTCCATGTCATTGTCATCTGATTTCTTCACAACTGTAAACGTGTGATCTGTTATCGGCCATTTGCACACCAGATTCAGTGCATAACTTATCCTTGTTCCCTGGTATATCCGATCTACTAGCTCGGAATACATTGACGGTCTTCTCACAATAATTGGTCTCACGATCCCCTCGACATACCTTGGTTCATGATTTTCATCAGTCAGTAAATCTCCATCAAAATAGCATGTGACAAAAATCCGTTCATTTGCCATTATTATAACCATGCACAAACACCTTTATAATTATGGACTAATTATAATCATCTATATGAAATATTTTAAGTCAATTTTTTCTTTCATATATTTTTATTATGTACTTCAAAGCACCCATATATATGAAAAAGTTCAACTAAAACTCAAAAAAAATTCTTCTCGAGAGGGTTTGAAAAAACTTACATTGATTGGTAATCAAGCTAGATCAGGTTATTTCTTTGTTCTCCAATGCACTAGAGTGTTGGATCAGGTGATCTTTGAAGGTCATGGCTTGATCCAAGTTCTTGGAAAATCTGGGTCGGTCGCGCTGGGGAGTTGACGAAGCGTCGTTTTTTTTCTAAGTTTGAACGAGACCCGCTGTCGGCGGGGGCTTATGTGTGAATTTGGTACTCTTGATTTGGTTATTTTGCGTGACGTAATCGGTCTGGTTGCACTTTTGGCACCTGCATGAAACAGCAATAAGAGTGCAAGCAATAAATAACGGAGGTAATCAGCATTATCCCTTCCAACCTATCCCGTCAAAATATTCCCCGACTTTGGTCTGCATTTCTGTCACAATGTTGATACTAGTTATTGAAGTAATAAATATGGTCGTGAACTAACTGGGAACTGATTTTGTTTCTTAGTAATGAATGTCTGTTCCGTTTGATTTGGATGCCCAAACTTATGTATTAGAGGTCCCAGGGGACACAACCTCCGAGTTGGGGGGCGGACCTCATGTCTCCCCTCCGATGCCTAAGTCAGGCGAGATTATAGTAGGAAATGAGATGATGGGCGTAAGATAGCCCATGGGTGGCAGCACATGGGTTAAGCATTGCTGTACACATGGCCGTTGAGGGGGTTGTTTAGCCCAAAGAGAGCTTACCTTTAGGGGGGTTTCCTCTGGCTTATGTAGAGAGGCTGCGTGGCAATAGATGTTGGCCATGTGTAAAGCTGCGAGCTTCTGGGCATAGCCAATTTTGCACGCCAAGGACCGCCGACAGTGTCGGTGGATAAGATGAAATTCAGTACGCGGTAAAGAATATAACGAACTACGTAAAGACACACAGCACGCAAGGACACACAAGAATTGGTATCGCAGTTCGGTGCGCACACCTACATCTGCGGGGCCACGCCCAGAAAATAGAATACTTCACTAAAAAGATCGGAGAATACAAATTCTACAAATCACGCTTTAATAAGGAAGAACACTCTCATCCTTAAAACAAACCGTGATGGGATGATCGCAATCAACCCCGTGAAGTATTCTTGGCAAGCTCCCCTTGCCTGCAAGCTCCCCTTGCACCACCGACTTGATCAACTCCCTTGATCCTGCGTGCGCAGCCGTCGGCCTCCCTCCCGGAGAATCTTCTTCCACTTTTCAACTCAAGCATTAGTTCTTGCCGCAAAACGCTGCAAGCCCTAAAAGGCCAAAGCCCCGCAATCTCCGATTCAATCTCGATGCAGGCAATCGAACCTAGATTCGATTCTATCAACAGCAAAAACCGCAACGGCTTCAACAAGAAAGAGATCCCGAAGGATCCGTAAGTGGAAGATGCTAGAGTAATGATTTGCCGAAAATCTCTCTCCAACCGTTTCTCAATATGGTAACAAGAGATTATACCCAATCAACTCTAAAACAGTTAATAACCACCATAAGGGCCAGATGTGCAAGATAGAGAATACCAGAATACGAGAACGCCAATTGCACATCCTACATTTGCAGCCAATTGATGCAAGAAGACATATTCTGTTGAACAACCCAGTACAACAACCTGTTCAACAAAATGTCTAACATTCTCTTCTTCATACGGCAGTGGATCAGATGTGATGAGCCATATATCAACATATCCATCATTCTCCAGTGCCACATATGACAAGCCCGCATACAAGAATGACCACAGGATAAATCCTAACAATCTCCCCTTTTGTCATTTGGTGGCACAACATACGGTATGATAGAAGAGGAGGTCATTGATAAACTTTCAAACCCTTGAAGCCCACATTTCATCAACAGTAGACACCCAACACAATGACATTCAACAAAACGTTCAACAAAACGTTCAACATAACATCAGTCAAGAGATAAGGGAACCACAAAAAACCATACCGCATACAGCTTCTCCCCTTTTGCGCCACAAAGGACAAATACTTCAGAGATCCGCAGAGGGACCACTCCGTAGAGAGGACAGCTTGCTTTGCAGCAACTCCTTGTGGCGAAGCAGAAGTACCCGCTGGCTGTCGAGAAACAGAAGTTGATCATCAATATTCTGAAGAGCAGCCTCGAGAAACTGAATATCAACCACACTCGCTGAGGAAGTAGTGGCATCAGCAACAGGACAGTGTGGAGGAGACTGAGATGCTGGAGGCACATTGACAGAAGGTTCAGCATGAGGAGGTGGAGAGGATGTTGAAGGAACACCATGAAGAGAAGGTAACACGTCAGAGATATCATCCATTTTTCCAGCTACAGACTTTACCGTAAACGAAATACTATCACAAGATGAAGGAAGATCAGACAAGGACAGGGGCAACCTTTGTGCCAGGAGCATCATAGATATAAGAGCTCCATGAGGTAAAGAAGTCCCGGAGGTGGATAACTCAGCAAACGACAAGATAGAATCAAAGATAATCCTGCCCAAATTGAAGGCCTGAGAGGTTCCTGCAGAGAATAACAACCTGCACATGTCTCGAGTAACCACAGACACATTTGAAGTAGGGAGCCAGTTCCTTGTGGCAATCCTGTAGAGAATAAAGTACTTGGCCGTAAGAGCAGATGAAGGAAAGACAGATGATTTTTTAGGCCACTTCTGAAGCTTCTCCGCAGTCACAACTCGAATCAGTCTATCAAACTCCACTTCTGTAGTCTCTCCGTAAGCAGGAGCAGATTGAGGACATTTCCATTCCAGTAATTTGTTCAGAGTGGAAGGAGAGAAAGTAATAATCTTGCCCCGAACATAATTTCTGCAATGCCAACGGGAGGAGCCATCTCCAGCAGTTTTGGATAAATTACAGTAGAATTCCCTGACTAACACAGGATAGTAGGAACTGAAACAGGTGGCAGCATGATACAATCCGAGATTCTTCAATATAGAAGCTATCTGGGTCTTGTCAAAAGAGGCCATGTTCAGAATCTTTTCAGGAAGTAACGATCTCTCCGAGTAAGATGTCCATCGATTTTTGCGAGCTTTGTCGAAGAATATTCTGCTAAAAGCATCCGAAGAAGTAAATGACGGAGAACGAGAAGAACCTGAAGCTGAGATTTTAGACCTCTTGGAAGGAGAAGCCTCAGTATTACAGGAAGGAGCAGGACGCTTCTTAGAGCACGAATGAGCCTTGCGCCTAAAGGAGGACAGGGGAGGTTCTGATGGACCAGAAGCCTCAGGTGGTGCACCCTGTGTTGCAACATTTTGTGCAACAATATGTTCAACACTTGCTTCATTGAAGGAATCAGCCTCGATCTCAGTTTCAACATTAAGCCCCTCATTGTCAATACCAACCGCACCAGTGCCTTGACTCATAGAACAATTTTCTACAATCACTTCATCATTTACCACACCACCAGCTGAGCCACATCCAGACGCAACATCAGTAGTGACCTTACCAGAAACAAATTGCATCTCACCAATACCAGTTTCAGAACGGTTGGAGAGATCCTGATGAATTTCAGAAGATCCTAAATCCATAGAAGTGGGACCATGTTCTTCAGAGACATTTAGAGACTGAACTTTTTGAGACATATCATCAGCAAGTAGCATGTCTTTCACAGTGTCTTTCAGAGATGACTCCTTAATATTGTCTGCACATTCATGATCAAATATCTCAGAATCTTTTCCAGGCTCAGAAGCATCTTGAGATGAGGAATTAGGCACATTTTGAGAACACGTATTCACATCACAATTAGGGTCATTGATCAAGTTTTGAGATCCTTCATCCACAGACATGGGTGATGCAGTGACAGGTACCTCTTCCTGACATGGAACAGCATACGATTTCTCATCACAAGGATCACCTTTCTTCACATCTTCCATG
This sequence comes from Scilla litardierei, assembly GCA_030789695.1. Taxonomy (NCBI): domain Eukaryota; kingdom Viridiplantae; phylum Streptophyta; class Magnoliopsida; order Asparagales; family Asparagaceae; genus Scilla; species Scilla litardierei. The sequence goes on from JAULAV010000092.1 coordinate 659,893, forward strand.
TATCCCTGCACATCATCCTGCACAACATGATTCTCAGAAGGAATATTAGACGAAGACGCTCCTGTAGTCCTCCTAGACTTAGGCAAATCAGCAAACACTGGGGAGTCTTCAGAATCTGAGATGTCAATCACATCAACTTCAGAGATTTTAACAAAAGATTTCGGGTTCCAGGTTCGAATGACAACCTTTCTATCTCGAGGAACTCTAACACTCATAACTTTCCCCAAAATCTTCTTACGCATGAGACCTTTAAAATGAATATAAGATACATCCACATAGGAGAGATCCAATTCTTTTCCTGTTCTCCGCAAATACCAGAACCAGTCTTGAATAGTTACTGGATCAGGAAAACTTTCATCATCATCATACACAACATCTTCCTCAGAATTGTTGGGAAGAGGAATTTCAAGAATTGGGGAAAAACTCACCAACTCTAAATTAGAGACTTTAGAAGGATGCATGCCACCAAACGAGGAAGAGGAGAGTGATGGAGAGGGATTACCACTGAAGGATCTTTGCACAGGACGAGAAAACACTCCTTTTCGTTTAACAGAAGAAGACGAGGAAGGCGGAGCACTTTTCCGAGCGGATGTCATTCGTCGAGAAGACCGACGAGGGGGCAGCGACGACTCTTCCGACTGATTTCTTGTCATTGTAGATAAGCTGGGAGAGGCTTCAACCAAGCCGATTTCAAGAACCCTAGATGAGAGGTTAGGAGAATCTTGGAGAAAATTTGAGTTGGGGAAAAAACGCGAAAATGCGCCTTGGGAACGGAAAGAATCAGAGAGTAATAAATATCGGGTAAGGATATAAAAGAAAAAAACCAACCCGTCAGCAGAGATCGGTAGACCCTCATAATGTTGCAACATGATGTTGCAACAAAGTTCTCAACACAGGAAGCAACATTAGATACGACACATCCCTAGGGCTTGCCGCAATTCTTCAAATCTGGCAGAATCAAGAGGCTTTGTAAAAATGTCCGCTAGTTGATTAGCTGTAGCAACATACTCCATGACTAGGGACTTCTTCTCAACCAGCTCTCTAATAAAGTGATGTCGGATGTCGATGTGTTTCGTTCTGGAATGTTGGACAGGATTCTTGGAGATATTTATTGCACTCTGGTTGTCGCATAAAATGGTCATAACTCCTTGTTCCAGACCATAGTCTATCAACATTTGCTTCAACCATATCAATTGTGTACAACAACTCCCTGCAGCAATATACTCAGCCTCTGCTGTAGATAACGATATGGAGTTCTGTTTTTTACTATACCATGACACCAGATTGTTCCACACATAAAAACATCCTCCGGTGGTGCTTTTCCGATCATCTGTATTTCCTGCCCAGTCAGCATCACTATATCCTGAGACAAGAGTATTCGTATCCTTTGTATACCGTATACCATAGTCTGCTGTTCCGCTGATATACCTGATAATCCTCTTTACGGCAGTAATATGAGATTCCTTAGGGCTTGCTTGATAACGAGCACAGACTCCAACACTAAAGCTGATATCCGGTCGGCTAGCTGTTAAATATAACAGGCTACCTATCATGCTTCTGTAGAGAGTAACTTCAACATCTCTTTTACCTTCATCCTTAGAGAGTTTTTCAGATGTGCTCATGGGAGTCCTAACATGTCTGGCACTTTCTAAACCAAATCTCTTGACAAGATTTCTAGCATACTTGCTCTGCGAGATGAATAGACCATCTTGACACTGTTTAACTTGGAGCCCAAGAAATACATTCAACTCACCTACCATGCTCATTTCAAACTCCCTTTGCATGAGATTAATAAACTCATGCACAAGTTGTTGTGATGTTGAACCGAAAACTATGTCGTCAACATAGATCTGGGCAATCATCACACTTGATCTTGTCCTTTGAACAAATAAGGTCTTATCAGCTCCTCCTCTTTCGTATCCCTTCTTGAGAAGATATGTGGTCAATCTTTCATACCAGGCCCTTGGAGCTTGTTTCAGCCCATACAACGCCTTCTTCAGCTTGTACACATGATTCGGAAGAAACGGATTAGCAAAGCCTTTGGGTTGTTCAACATATACTTCTTCATTCAACAACCCGTTTAGAAAGGCACTTTTCACGTCCATTTGGTGCAGTTTGAAATTTAAGCTACAGGCAACCGCAAGTAATAGTCTAATAGATTCCAACCGTGCTACAGGAGCGAATGTCTCATCGAAGTCAATGCCTTCCACTTGGGTATACCCTTGAGCAACAAGCCGGGCTTTATTCCGGGTAAAGTTTCCCTTCTCATCTGTCTTGTTTTTGAATATCCATTTTGTCCCGATGACATTAGTTCCTTTTGGTCTTTCCACAAGACTCCAGACGTCATTTCGTTGGAATTGATTTAGTTCCTCTTGCATAGCTGAGACCCAAAAATCATCACCAATTGCTTCCTTCACATTTTTTGGTTCGGTAGTAGAAAGAAAACAAGCATACCCAGCAAGATCTCTGTAATTAACACGACTGATGCCTCTGGTGCGACGACTGTCATGAACGTCACCAATGATTAGCTCCGGCGGATGGTCTCGTATAATCTTTGTAACTCCCTCAGCACCTTGAGCATTTTCAGCTTCTTCTTGAATCGACTCCATGGTGGCAGTATCCTGTGTTGCAACAATTTGTTCAACATTGTTCTGTATGGACTTGTTTGTTGCAACATCACTTTCAACATGAACATCATCCTCATTTCTGTCTTCTTGAACTCCTTTATCACCAGTTAGAATAGATTCTCCCTGATGAAAATCATCAACAACAACGTTAATGGACTCCATCATGACATCAGTTCGTTCATTCAACACACGGAAAGCACGACTCCTTGTAGAATACCCCAAGAAAATTCCTTTGTCACTCTTGGTGTCAAACTTCCGTCTTGGTGTCCGATCTTGCAGAATGTAGCACTTGCTTCCAAAAATATGAAAGTAGGAGACATCAGGCTTTCGACCTTTCCAAATTTCATATGGAGTTTTCTCAGTCTGTGGTCGAAGATAAACTCTGTTGATGGTGTAGCATGCAGTATTAATCGCTTCCGCCCACCACTTAACATTCACTTTTCGGGCGTTCAGCATAACACGAGCCATTTCCTGAAGAGTTCGATTCTTCCTTTCAACAACTCCGTTTTGCTGAGGAGTCTTAGGAGCCGAGAATTCATGTCTTATACCTTGTGCCTCACAGAATTCAGAGAATGAGTGATTCTCAAACTCTTTTCCGTGATCACTTCGGATCCGAATGACTTTCCCTACGTTGTCTCCTCTTTCAACTTGAAGACGAGTACACAGGTTTTTGAAAGCATCGAAAGTATCAGATTTCTCCTTCAGAAAATCCACCCAGGTGAACCGTGAAAAATCATCAACACAAACAAAAATGTACTTCTTACCTCCGACACTTGTTTCTGAAGTGGGTCCAATCAGATCCATGTGTAGCAGCTCCAGAGTTTTTGACGTTGTGATATTCTGAATTTGTTTGTGACTAATTTTCTTCTGCTTACCTAGTTGGCAGGCTTCGCACACTCCTTCTTTCTTCTTGATTAAAGTAGGCATTCCTCGGACAGCTCTTGCTTTGGAGATTTTCATTAAGGTCTTGAAATTAACATGTCCTAACTTCTGATGCCACTGTTCAGAAGCATCTGTGGTGATACTCAGACATGTGTCAGGTTCTTGCAACAGGTAGCAGTTGGCACTAGATCTTTTTCCAGAAAGAATGCACACTTCATCACCATTAAACACAAGACATTCATTTTTGTTGAATCGAACCAGCAGGCCTTGATCGCACAGCTGACTTATACTAATGAGATTAGCCTTTAAATTTTCAACATGCATCACATCTTTCAATTTCAGAGTTTCTGTCATATTCAGATTAACTTTTCCAATAACTCTGCTTCTCTGTCCATCCCCGAAGGTGACATGACCTTTATTCCCAGCAATGTACTCAGATAGAAGACCCTTGTTCCCTGTCATGTGCCGAGAGCACCCACTGTCAAAATACCACTGATTTTCCGCAAAGGTAGCCAAAGATGTGTATGCAACCATACTGAACAGTTCCGACTTCTTAATCCATTTCATGCTTGTCTGTTGTTGTGGATGAATAATATTTCTTCCTTCACTCACATGCTTCATACGCCTGAAACACCTCCAATCATTATGTCCTATTTGTTTGCAGTAACCGCATATAGGCTGCCTAAAAGTAGTACCTCTTCTGTTCTTTCCTCTTGACTTGGCCTCATCATGTGAACTCCTTTTAACATGTTCCTTAGCATTGAGACTACTCCTGGTCTTGGGTGTGTGAAGATGACTTCCTCTGTTGTAACCAACTCCAGTTCGATCTCCAGCTACTTTTCCCATGTTGAGGATGTCATCAAGTTTGGTTTTTCCAGAGTTCCATCTGTTAACAGTGCTTTCTGCCTTCTCAGCTCTCATTACGGCTCTCTACATATTTCTCTCACAGTTTCGGAGACTTGCTTCAGTCTTCAGAAGTTTGACTTGATATGCATTCTTCTCACTTCTCAACTTAGAGCATTCATCTTTCAGTTTCTTGTTGATTTCACAGATTTCTATCCATTTGTAGAACATAGTTTGATAGGCTGTGCGGATTTCCTCATCATCAATATCTTCTTCACTCCCAACTTCTGATTCAACTTCACTGTCAGAACTAGCATCATTTGTTGCAACACTTCATACAACATGTTCTCCCTTGTGCTTGGATGTGGTAGCACATGTTGCAACATTATGTTCAACATGACTGATGGACTTGCCTTCAGATTTGTCATTCAGAATAGCTGTGAAAGCAACATAATTACTAGTTATGTCTTCATCTTCCTCACTACCTCCAGAGTCTTCATCGCTCCAAGTGCTTGCGAGGGATTTCCCTTTTAGCTTCTTAAGAGTGTTTGCACACTCTGCCTGTATATGTCCGAACCCTTCACATTCTCTACACTGTATTCCCTTTCCTTTGTTTTTAGACTCATACCTTTGTATAGGACGACCAGCATTCCTTTCACCTGCAGGAGGTCCTGACCGCACCTTTTTATTAGTAGCTTTGAAATTCTGACCTTTATTGCTGATCTTTCTCATCATCTTGCTAAAGTTTTTGGTGAGAAGAGCGATATCATCTTCGAGTTCTGTCTCATTATCAGATTTTGACGATTCACTGGCTTCAATCTTCAAGGCAACACCCTTCTCCTTTTTGTTTTGTTTGAGATTCATCTCATATGTCTGTAGGGATCCCATGAGTTCGTCCAATCTCATGGTCGATGTGTTCCTCACCTCCTCTATAGCAGCAATCTTTGCTGAAAATTTATCTGGCAGGGACCTCAGAGTTTTTTCAACAAGCTTCTTTTGTGAATACTTCTTACCCAGTTGGAATGCCTGATTAGCAATATCCCTCAATCTTCCATTGAACTCCGCAACCGTCTCGTTTTCATTCATCCTCAGATTTTCAAACTGGCTGGCGAGCATTTGCAATTTTGAGGCCTTAACAGTGCTGGTTCCTTCATGCACGTTTTGAAGAATGTCCCAAGCTTCTTTAGCAAGCTCACAAGTTGATATAAGCTTGAACTGCTCTTCATCAACGGCAGTAAAGATGGCGTTAACCGCCTTAGAGTTTCCTAAGGCAGCACGTTCTTCATCAGAACTCCAGTCTCTTACAGGTTTGAAGCATTCCTTGCCTTCTTTGTTGACTTCAACCGGAGGGTTCCATCCTTCAACAGTAGCAACCCAAGCCTTTTCATCCAAGGACTTGATAAAAGCTCGCATACGAGACTTCCAATAGGTGTAGTTCGATCCAGTGAGCAAAGGGGGACGAGTGACCGAAGCACCTTCTTTTGTGTTCATGATCAGCGTACTGACCTACAGGATCACACCCACTTTGAAAGAAAGTCAAAGAATTGTGGATGACCCGCTCTGATACCAAATGAAATTCAGTACGCAGTAAAGAATATAACGAACTACGTAAAGACACACAGCACGCAAGGACACACAAGAATTGGTATCGCAGTTCGGTGCGCACACCTACATCTGCGGGGCCACGCCCAGAAAATAGAATACTTCACTAAAAAGATCGGAGAATACAAATTCTACAAATCACGCTTTAATAAGGAAGAACACTCTCATCCTTAAAACAAACCGTGATGGGATGATCGCAATCAACCCCGTGAAGTATTCTTGGCAAGCTCCCTTTGCCTGCAAGCTCCCCTTGCACCACCGACTTGATCAACTCCCTTGATCCTGCGTGCGCAGCCGTCGGCCTCCCTCCCGGAGAATCTTCTTCCACTTTTTCAACTCAAGCATTAGTTCTTGCCGCAAAACGCTGCAAGCCCTAAAAGGCCAAAGCCCCGCAATCTCTGATTCAATCTCGATGCAGGCAATCGAACCTAGATTCGATTCTATCAACAGCAAAAACCGCAACGGCTTCAACAAGAAAGAGATCCCGAAGGATCCGTAAGTGGAAGATGCTAGAGTAATGATTTGCCGAAAATCTCTCTCCAACCGTTTCTCAATATGGTAACAAGAGATTATACCCAATCAACTCTAAAACAGTTAATAACCACCATAAGGGCCAGATGTGCAAGATAGAGAATACCAGAATACGAGAACGCCAATTGCACATCCTACATTTGCAGCCAATTGATGCAAGAAGACATATTCTATTGAACAACCCAGTACAACAACCTGTTCAACAAAATGTCCAACATTCTCTTCTTCATACGGCAGTGGATCAGATGTGATGAGCCATATATCAACATATCCATCATTCTCCAGTGCCACATATGACAAGCCCGCATACAAGAATGACCACAGGATAAATCCTAACAACAGGCATGAAATGTGATTGTACTTGGTGAGAGAATGTTGGCCGGTTGACTAGGATCGTGCCATGTGGACTTCGTGGGCCATGATGAGCCGCTGAGGGCTGGCCTCGAGCAGAAAAGTTATCCTAAGGACATGGGGTAGCAAGCCACAGACCCTGAAGTTGGGTTGTCCCAATAGAGCTATGCCGAGGTCGGGTTTGTCGTCCCCTCGAACAAGGACATGAGGTCCCGCTGATGGGTCCCATCTGACATGTCAGTAGGTCGTTGCTGACGGACATCATCTGTCGTGATGGACCGGGCTTCGTTGCCAATGGGCCAAAACCGATGGTTGGAAACAGTATCTTCAATGGATTTATTCCAATTAGGTGTGACGAACATGACCGGCAGTCCGTTATTAGTATGGATGCTACTTGCTTTAATGGTTATAGTTTCACCCAATCACATTCCATTGAGTCTTCAAACTTTCCCTAGCGTGTCTTCTTATTGTGCAAAGTCTCTCTCCTAGCTCTGATATATATGATAACTAAAGCTTCTGGTAATAATAACAATGGAAAAGGTATTGAAGAGAAAATTCATGACTCCAATAACAATTGGGACAAGTAGGAGAAATCAGGACCTAAAAACTCTAGATCCACTTCTATGGGAGTTGTCTACTTCCTCTACCAATTGTTTGGGTAGTCAATGGACTTATAATCGTTTTGGGAAGGATACTTCCCCTCAAGTTATGAAGATTGACCATTGATTAGCTTCAAAATGGGATCAGGTTGGCTCATACATGCGTATGACCATGTGATCGTCCAAAGCGACATGGACCGTTCGATTAGTTGGGACCGGGTTGGCTCCTTCACGCGTAAGACCATGTGAACGTAACATGGAACATTCGATCAGTTGGGACTGGTTTGGCTCCTAGCGCATAGGATCGTGTGATCATCCAACGCAACGTGGACCGTTCGATCAGTTGGGCCCGGGTTGGCTCCTACGTGCGTAGGACCATGTGATCGTCCAACGTGACTGTGCCGTATGAGCAAACATTTTTTATTCTTTGTGGGCCCCACCACCCAGTTAGAAGGAGGGAAAAGGAGAAAAATAGGTAGGTGGTGGGGCCCACAAAGAACAAAAAAAGGTCTGATCGATTGGTCCACGTCGCATTAGACGATCACATGGTCCTACGCGCGTAGGAGCCAACCCGGTCTCTAAGCGAAGATATTATGGAGCGATGATGTTCAATTGAGAAAGCCTTCACCGTATGGGAAAGAGCCTGAAGAGGAGTTATTTTTCTGTAGGCGAAAACCATACAAACATTTTTGTACAGTGATTTAAGGGTTTGAAGTTTTAAAACCTTTCCTCGGGATCAAGTTATGAGGAATAGAAAATAATAATTTTTAAAAAAAATGGGCTCACGGGAAATCCGTGGGCAAAAACCCATAGAGAATGTATGCTACTATGCTTCACCTGCGAGAGACGGGAGAAAAAAGATTTACCCACGGGCACATCCTACAGTGTTATACCAACAGCTGATTTTAACCGTGGGAAAAAGGTTTTTCCCCCACGGGAAATTGCACACTTTCCCACAGAGTTGCACATGAGGAGAGAATCTTTTTGCAATAGTCAGATCAATACAGATCTGTGCATGTTAGGGCCTGTTCTTTTGAGTGTAATGGGGTTGGGGAAAGTGGGTGGAATAAAGGAATCAAGAGAGAGAAAATTTTAGTTTTGTGTTCTTTTGGATGAGAAAGTGGAAGGAGAAAGTGGAGGAGAAAGGAATTCCTCATGAAATCCCTCATTTTAGTTTCTTTTTAGAGGGGAATAGAGAGGGAAAGAGGTTTTGGGAATCCCTTTACGCTGGGAAAGCAAAAGAACGGGTTTGGGGAATCCCAATCGGTTTTCCCCCTAAACACTGTTCACAATAGTGAAAAAAGTGGGATTCCCCTCGTTTACACTCAAAAGAACAGGCCCTTAGATCCCTTTTCACATCTCTCTTTTTTTCTGCATGCCATTGTTGATTGTTCTATCCAGGAGTCGAGGACTATGACTTTTGTTATGACGTGAATTATGATACAAACATATAAAAGTTACAGAAGTCAGAGTGTTTTTATTAATCAGAATATGACAACGGGAAGTACCCTCATCTCGGTTACAGCTAGAATAAAACCTGAACCCATGTCCAATCTTGAGAACAGACTTACGCTTCTCCATGAAATATCAATCTTTAAACCAACCAATGTAGGGTGGCCAAGTCTATCATGTCAAAGTAGAAACTTGGATGATATCGGGCACTGCAGGTGCTCCATCGAATTTGCTTTTCTCTCTCCAAATCTTTGTATGGTATATGCCTAATGAAAGGCTCTCAAAACGCTCAAATATGGATTTAACTCCTTTTTTTTGAGATGTCACATACAAATATTCTTTTTTGTTTTTGTTTGTAGTTTCTAAGTGAAATCCGTTTAAACGGATGTCCTTAAAACTTAATAAATTTATTTTTGAATTCGGAGAGAATAATGCATCCTTTTTTTTATATTTATGTACCATTTGGGAGCAACAGTGTTGCGTTTCCTGAACCTTTAATTATGTTTGATGGCCCTGATATTGTATTTACCGGGCTATTATATGGTATAATGCTATGGAAAATAGCATTCATAGTGAAGGATCGTAGGTGTCATGGCAATGTCTACTAAGCAATCATGAGAGCACTCCATCTATGAAAGATGAAACATATAATTAAATTTATTTCAGAAAACATAAATACTTTATTCAAAAGGATACTACATAGTTATAGAAAACATAGATAGCTTTCAAGACAAGATTTTAACCAAAGATAAAACAACTAATCAAACAAGTCGTCTTTTTCGAAATCATCGGCAATGAACTGGACTGGAGCATGGGAGTGGGTAGACACCAGATTTGTTTCAGCTTTCTTCTTTAGGCTTTCTTTGTACAAATCTTGGAGGTGTTGTGGAGTTCTGCACACTATGGACCAGTGCCCTTTTAAGCCATAATTATGGCACCGGTCTTTTCAATCCTTTCGGGGTGGGGTGCTTGATTTCTGTCGTTATCATTTCTGCGCCAAGTGAACTTCCGCCTCTCTTCATTTCTTTGCTGGTGGACTAGTTCTCTGGACTTTTTGTTTGGTCCCCCCCCCTTGGAATTTTCCTTTCTTTTTGTTATCTTTTCTTCTTTTTTTTAAGGTTTTGGGGTATGCGGGCCGAAGCCCGAAGGCCGTTGCGGGCTTCAGCCCACAACTGAACTTTTTTTTGAAATTAGTCAACGGGTCGGAGCACGCAGACAGCTACGGGCTAAGTCCCACAGCTTTTGCTTTTTTTGTTTTCAGTCGGCAGGCCGGAGCCCATAGACTGCTGCGAACTTCGGCCCGCAGCTTTTTTATAAAAAAATTTTCTTCTTTTCTTGTCTGTGGGTCGGAGCCCACAAGACGCTGTGGGTTTTGGCCCACAATGTTTCCCCCTTTATTTTTTATTTTTTTGTACTTGGGTCGAAGCCCATTAAGGTTTTAACGGGGGAGCGGCGGGATTGGTGGCCGCCGCTCCCCCTCCCCCCATGGTTGATCCCGTCGACCTCGTGGGGGCCGCGATGTCGTCCAACATCGATGGTGCCGATGGCGAGGGGGGACGCCAGTAGAGTAAAAGAATATTTTTTTTTGTGAAAACCCCCGAGGCGTTTTGTCTACGTTCAATGACGGCTTGCCTATGTGGAAGTGATGTTTGTGGGGGCTGCCGATGGCAAGGGGCCACATGCATTAGGTTTAGGGAAAAATTAATTTTATTGTTGTTTTTAAATAAACCCTAATATGGGTTTCGCCGCCGCTTAAGTCAGCGTAGTGCCACCGCTGATGTGGGGGTACGTTGGTGAGGCGAGGGAGTGGGGGAGACCCATGGCTACCGGCGGCCGAGAAGCCACTGACAGTGCGTGGGGTTTATTTTTTTTGTGTTTGAATAACCCTAGTTTAGGGGGTTTACCATTCTTCCCTAAGATCGACGACTGAAAGCCATCATCTTATGTCTAAGGGAAAAATTAGTTTTTTTCTAGTTCGATTTTTTGAGATCTATATTGTAGGCATCATGATCATGATAAAATAAATTACGTCGTTTTCGATACACCTCAAAGAACGAAGAAGACAAGCGCGTAGAGATGGATGACGTCTGCACGCGATGGATCGAGCTTCTCCTTCCTATCTTTCACAACGAACGGTGCTTCAAAAACTCAGGAAGAACGTGCTGATAACGTGTTGGGAATGTACATCTGGAGGAGACTCATTCCTCTATTTATAGGGGTGGGAGAGTTCATACATGCATATGATACAATCTTTCAAAGAGATACTCTCTTATCCTCTAACATAGATATCCTATTTACAACAGTACATGAATTATATTTGATTTTACTTTTTATTCTAATCATTTTTAATCGAGGATCACTTGATTTCCATTAACCTCAAATAAATTTTACCATTAGCAAATTTATCCCCACCAATTATGGATCCAACATCTCCAATAAAAAAAGAAAAATGAAACAAAAGACGAAAAAAGGACCAAGACTGTATATATCGTCGGCTAAGATTTTAGAGCAACCCAAAGTTGATGAGGGGACAAGAAACGGCCAACTAAAATTCTAAAGATATAGTATGTCCAATAATAAATATATTGTCCAATAATAAATATATATGGTAAAAACTACAAAAGTAAATCTCCAAAAACCTTCTCCTAACGGATAAAAACGGCTAGTAGAAATATGACCATTATAGGCACAACAGCTAGTACTAGTCGATAAGAGTTCATCCCCTAGTCTAGGCCATGCACTATAGTCGACTAGAAAATACAAAGCAATCGACTAGAGTATGTTAGCGCTAGACTAATCAATGAATTAGTCGACGAGTCTTTATACTCTGGTCAACTAACTCCTTTGCGAAACAGAGGGCAAAACCATATATTGGTCTAGTCGACTAGGGATCATATTGGTCGATTTGTTCACCCAGAATTCTAACGTTTGGCTATGAAACCTAGGTTTATCTATTAATAAAATCCATATTAATTCTAATTGTTTACATATGATTTCGCGCGCGCGCGCGCGTGTGTGTGACATCTTCAAGTCATTATATAATATCTAAGACAAGAAATAAAATGTTACAACAAATTACATAATATTACCTTCAAGCTCTTAATTTGTTGTAGCTTTAGCTCTATGCTCTTGCCTTGGAATTCTTCAACTCCTCTTGATGCCTCAGAGTCACACCAACATGCCAAGCTTGGAGTGTGATCTTGCTTTGTTGTTCTCCAAGCATGAGCAAAATATACATGATCTAATTTAACATGTCATACTTAATAAAATTCAATACACCACAAAACACGATTTGCTCACCGTACTCAACACTAGTCAACATCCACATTCATACACATGCCTCAATTGTACAATAGATGCCCATTATTTTCAAAAGAAAAATGCTTGAAACTTGCTTTAAAAATAATATAAAATAAAATTGCTAGATTGTGTGTTTTGTGTCAAATCGAACATGGATTCAGTAATGTAATGCAAATATTTTTTTTTTTTTTGAGAGATATTATACGGGTAAATAGCACATTTTGATCTACCCCAATAATAACTTCATTGAAGATTCTGTTGCAAGCCACAATCACCATAAGACACATCTCTATGCTTGAAACTTTGGTTAAGAAATTTATTGAAGGTCGTTAGATCTTGGTGCGAGTCAATGTCATAATAATACTCAAAAAATCTACGGTGATATGTGTTGCTCTGCTCTATGGTACAATTTATCCTACCGACGAATATGAATTAAGATAAAAATTAATGTACTGCATTTGATAAGAAAAGGTGGATGCTAATCATCTCCACAACACTGCCATTAAAAGATTAATTTATGAGAGTAACTGGTTGGTGACGTATCTAGAGGCTAGATTTCATCCTAAATTTGTGGACTTGTTTTATCAGGAACTTTGCCAACATGGGGCGTTCTTTTATTGGGTGACGTCAACAGAATCGGCGCTGGAGAAATATTAGTCGACAACCGAGCTATCTTGTGCAGAGGTAGCTTGTTTGTGCTCGGATCCGACCTCTTTGACTCTGCACAAGTCAGACAGATCAGATGCTGAGACGATGGACTTCAGCAACGCATTAGTTCCTTAGTTTGGAGGATCGGCGGCTCAGTGGATCGGCAGCTCTACAGTCCTAGCTTTGGGTGGCTCGGGCAGATCAGCCTGGCACTTCGCTTGCTTGGACTTCAACTAGAAGCTCGACAGTTCGGAGGGGGCCCACTATTGGGCAGCGCCCTATCTGGTGTAGAGTTGCGATAAGCGTGGAATTTCGTGAATAGCGGGATCCGTATCTTTTGGGAATTCATCCTCAATGATGACACATATTGTACCATAGGGCTATATATATGGTGTTTTAGAGGAGTGTTTCATGTGTGTGCAACACAGAGAGAACTTTGAGCCGCCATTTGTGAGACCCAACTTTGAGAGCTATTGTAGAGAGCTTTTGGAGAGAATTTGTGTGCTTCTTCTTGGATGAGAAGAAAAAAGATTTGTATTCATTCTTTCCTTTCGTAATAAATCTTATTGGTGTTCCATTGGCTGGCCAACGGCTTAAAGTTATTATCTTTCATAGTGCTCTTGGTGATTTTGGTTACTCGTCTACGTCTCGATTTCCGACGGTCTTAGTCTTCCGTGCTCTCGCACAACAAACTGGTATCGGTGCTCAGCAATTTCGGAGATCAACATAGGAGGCGAAGATGAGTAATGGTGGCAATGATAGTTCCTCAAAGGCGTCGACTTTCAGTTTGCATACTCCAGCAGCTCGGACTATTGTGTACTACACGAAATTCGAAATAGAGAAGTTTGATGGAAAGATCAACTTCGGCATATAGATATGCAAAGTCATGGATGTTTTGAACCAATTTGATCAAGATATCGCATTAGAAGAGAAGAGGATGGGCATGTCTGATTTAGAGCGGAAGACTCTGAATCAGAATGCAAATGGTACCATTCGACTGTATCTGACGAAGGAGAAGAAGTATCCTTACATGGAGGAGACAAATGCGAAGAAGTTCTGGAAAGATCTCGGCGACAAGTACATGAAGAAGAACATCCAGAACCGACTGTATTTGAAGAAGAAGCTTTTCGGTCTGAAGCTTGAGGAGGGTGTTTTTATTAAGGAACATCTCGTCTACTACAATAAGCTTCTAACTGATCTGAGGAACGTCGACGTAAAGGTTGACGACGAAGATAAAACTATGATTCTCCTCAACTCTCTACCCATTGAGTATGAGTACTTGGTGTCGGTTCTTAAGTAGGGTAAGGACTTAATCACATTTGAAGAAGTGTCTCACGCTCTTACGAGTAACGAGTTCAGGAAGAACGATGAGAACATGAGAGGCCGAACTAACGACGCTTTTACCGTGGTAAGATGTCAGAGTAGCAAGAACAGTGGAGCTCGGAAGGGGTAATCCAAGTCCAGGGACAAGAGTAGATGCCCTCATCGCAAGGACTTGGCAAAGGCCCAATGTGCTTTCTACAGAGAAATAGGACATTGGGTCAGAGATTGTTCGAAGGTGAAGAAGAAGCACGACGCAACAACTAACGTCGTTAAGGGCGTTAAGGACGAGAAATGGGTTCTGGTTGGTGCTTCGAAGGGTGTGACGTCAGATGGATGGGTACTCGACCCTGGAGGCTCATTCCATATGACGCCATACAGAGAGTACTTTACTACTTTCCGTGAAGGGGTAAGAGTAAGGTCCTATTAGGCGATGACCGAGCTTGCAGCACTACGAGCATCGGGATAGTTCGGATGAAGATGGGTGATGGTGTTACGTGAGACATCGATGATGTACGCTATGTTTCCGACCTAAAGCGTAACCTCATATCGCTCGGCTCACTCGAAGCAAAGGGTTGTTGAGTGACGATGGAGAATGGTACTCTGAGGGTGACCCAAGGGGCTATGATCGTGATGAAGGGAAAACGAAAAGGCAACATCTATTACTTGGATGGTTTGGTCGTGACTGGCATAGCAGCTTTGACCCATGAGGCCAACCGAGATGACTCGTTTCTTTGGCACATGCATCTAGTTCATGTTGGCAAGAAATATCTACAGAAACTGATTGAAGGAGATCGTCTGAAGGGTGCCAAGACCGGGAAGATCGAGTTCTACGAGCATTGTGTCTTCGGCAAACTAACACATGCTTCATTTGGGACGGCCATCCACAGTACGAATGGAGCGCTTGACTACGTGCATATCGACGTAAGGGGGCCGAGTGGGTCGGCCTCATGGGGAGGTAAACACTACTTCGTATCATTTATCGATGATTTCTCATGCATGAAGTGGATATTTCCTTTGAAGTCAAAAGACCAAGTTCTGAACACTCTTATAGAGTAAAATAAGTTGGTTGAGACTCAAACAGGTCGGAAGGTCCAGTGACTCCGAAGTGACAATAGTGGAAAATATAGTTTGGACCTCTTCCAGAAGTTCTACATATTAGAAGGGATTCAGAGGCACTTCATCATGAGTAGTATACCGCATCACAACGGAGTAGCTTAAAGGATCAATAGGACTTTGCTGGAGAAAGTCCGATGCATGTTGTCTACTGTTGACTTACCGAAGGAGTTCTGAATGGAAACCCTGGCATACGCAACCCACTTGGTCAATTGGCTACCATCTGCTGCATTGGGAGGACGACCTCCGTTGGAGGTCTGGTCGAGAAAGCCATTTTCCGACTATGAGTCTCTGCGAATTTAGAGCTGTCCGAGCTACTATGCAGTGAAGGAGGACAAGCTCAATGCTAGAGCTAAGAAAGCCAGCTTCTTATACTTTAGCAATGGTGTCAATGGATACAGGCTGTGGTGTCTGACACAGAAGAAGGTGATCATAAGCAGAGCCGTAACGTTCGATGAGTCAGCGTTACTGAAGAATGAGCATGAACCGATGGTGGAGACCGAACAGACACATATGAAGAAGGTCTACATGGTAGTGTCTAAGGTTCCAGATAGCTTGGCTACTAACTCAGGCCGACCTACACCAGAGGCTGCAGACGACGTACTCCAGACAGATGTTGGTGATGTTAGTGGTTCAAGCTCATACGGTGGAGTTAGCTCGGCTTCACAAATTGCTCATCTGAAGGATTCAATTACAATGTAGCGGTCGAGGCGTGAGATACGAAGACCTACACGATACACGAAGATGGTCTTGTTCGCTTTTCCCATTGTAAGTATAGACATACCCACTTTTTTCAAAGAGGCGAAGCATTCTGAAGACCCTGAGAAGCGAATGAAGCAGTGGACAATGAGATGGAATCGGTGAGTAAGAATGAGACATGGGATCTGGTGGAGCTTCCAGAGGGCAATAAGGCAATTGGGTGTAAGTGTGTCTACACCAAGAAGGACGGAGCCGAAGCTGGAGAAGTTCGCTACAGAACTCGCCTCGTAGAAAAGAGCTATGCACAGAGTTACGGCATCAACTACAATTAGGTCTTCTCTCCAGTGGTGAAGCATCTTGATTCAGATCCTATTGGCATTGGTGGCTCAGCTTGACCTTGAGCTGGTGCAACTAGATGTCAAGACGATGTTCTTGCATGGAGAGCTCGAGGAGGATATCTATATGGATCAGCCCGATGGCTATGAGGGCAGCAATGTGCTTGCATGTAGGCTGAAAAAGTCGCTCTATGGGCTGAAGCAGTCACCTAGATAATGGTATACATATTTCGAAGACTTTATGGTGGATGATCAAGGGTATGTTCAGAGTCCCTATGATCATTGTGTGTTCTTTCAGGAGCTGGATGATGGGTCCTTTATCTATCTCTTGCTTTAAGTTGATGATATGCTCATTTCTTTATCAAATAAAGAGGAGATTCGAAGATTGAAGACTGAGTTCAGTTGTGCATTCGAGATGAAGGATCTAGGCGAAGCACGGAGGATTCCTGGGATGGAGATCATAAGAGATCAAAGTGGATGTAAAGTTCATCTTTCACAATGTCGCTATTTGAAGTCTGTGGTACAGAGATTTAGCTGTGAAAGAATGAAGCCCGTGGTTACTCTGCTCGCACCACACTTCAAACTCTGTGACGAACAGTGCGGAAAAAATGAAGAAGAGAAGAAGTTCATGGAGAGCATACCGTATGCCAATGCGGTAGGAGCCATGATGTATGCCATGATAAGTACCCGACTCGACCTATCACATGCAGTCAGCCCAGGGAAGGAGCACTAGTGAGTTGTTCAATGGATACTTAGATACATCAATGGCACAATTGATGCGGTTTGACTTATAGTCGGGGAGATGAAGGTCCACAGGTGGTTGGCTATGTGGATTCTGACTTTGCTGGCGACTTAGATGGGAGGCGATCCATGACTGGCTATGTCTTCACCCTGTCAGGAGCTCCGATCTGTTGGCAGAGTATACTTCAGTCTACGGTGGCCCTGTCTACTACGGAGGCAGAATACATGGCATTGACTGAAGCGGTGAAGGAGAGGATATGGCTGATGAGCTTGATGGATGATCTGGGAGTCTACAAAAAGAAGTACGGCATCCATTATGATTGTCAGAGTGTGGTGCACATGGCTAAGAATCAGGTCTTCCATGCTCACACCAAGCATATCAATGTGAGATTCCACTATGTCCGAGACTACGTGGGAGACGATAACATTAACTTGTTGAAGATCGGAACAAATGACTACCCGGCGGACATGTTGGCTAAGGTTGTATCAGGAGCCAAGTTCAAGCACTGTTTGGACTTGCTCAATGTGGTTCCGAGACGATGTCAAGGCGGCCCCCGTTGGGGCCATTGATGCTTGGGAGAGCCAGTTGAGCCCGGAGGGGCATTGGGCTCTTTAGAGCAAAATGTCGGGGAACACCAGATGTGACTCTACCAAGGTGATGCATTGAAGGTCGTTCGTGTGACGGAGGCCTAAATCTCGCCAAGGTGGAGATTTGTGAAAGTTGGCTCGATTGAGACGCTGGAAAAGTATTGGTCGGCAGCCGAGCTATCTTGTGCAGAGGTAGCTCGCATGTGCTCGGATCTGATCTATTTGACTCTGCACAAGTCAGACAGGTCAGATGCCGAGCCATTGGACTTTAGCAGTGCATTGGTTCCTCAATTCAGAGGATCGGCGACTCAGTGGATCGGCAAATCTACAGTCCTGTTGCACCGTAGGACTCTATATGTGGTGCTTTAGAGGATGGTTTCGTGTGTGGAACACATAGAGAACCTTGAGCCGTCATTTGTGAGAGCCAACTTTGAGAGATATTGTAGATAGCTTTTGGAGGAAATTTGTGTGCTTGCTCTTCGTTCAGAAGAGAGAAGATTTGCATTCATTCTTCCCTTTCGTAATAAAGCTTATTGGTATTTCCATTGCCCGTAGTCGGCTTAAAGTTGTTATCTTTTCTAGCCCTATTGTTAATTGTTGGTTGCTCGTCCTCGTCTCGATCATCCGACTGTCTTAGTCTTCCGCGCTCTCGCACAAGAGTACCATCACTCTCTCTTACTTTATCCAACAAAATGGTGACACGTCAGTTTCACTCGGAAAAAAACTGTCAGACACCCATAAGCATAATTCCTTCATGAAGCGTGCGGCAATATGAATACTAAATGCCTGCAAAATAAGAGGTGAAAAATGGTGAGAGTTCTTCTATGATAACCAAATCACGATACATGCTATGCAAACATCCGCATCGTGCAACAGCTAAAAGAGGGACTGAAATCAACTCATGTCTTGTAGACCAGACTGACTGAAATCAACTCACGTATCATAATTTATAAACGGCAATAAACGGCACTAGTACTGATCCTATCCAAAGCTTCCCATCATGTTCCTCCACCTCGCTCACCGCTTTAACCACCTTGCCTTCACTGTCCTCCAGCACTTGCAGCAGCTTCCCATCTGGACCGACCTTCGCAATGATCCCATGAGGCTTCCCTACAATCTGCATCAAGTGGTGATACTTCGCTTTGATCGGGAGCTTGAGGAAGAACTTCACCAACATGGGATACCGACTCATGACTCGTGTATACATTCCGATGCGACAATGGATGCCCACCCAGAATTCGCCCTTCTCGTTCGTTCTCACGTTGTCCGGGAGCCCAGGCAGGTGCGCGAAAGCCTCTGCCGTTCCGGGGGTTTCACCCTTCAGCCAGTACCTGAGCAACCTGTGCAGAAACAAAGAGCTCCTCCAATTTACTTCTGTTAGATTTACAGGAAAATCGACAATTTGTACAGGTTGAAAGACACGCCAACCTGGCACGGGATACTTCACAGAACACTAAGAAAGATCCATCCTTGCTTAGAGATACACCATTGGGAAATTGAAGGTTTCTAAGGAGGACAGTGGTTTCATTTGTCGCGGGACTGTACTTTAAAAGACGCCCTGAAGGCTCGCCAGTGGACACCAGTTGCATAAAGTTCCTGGAAACAACAAGGAAGATCAACCGCCGACACAATTCGTGTATGCAAATTACTCTCTATGGCAAAATAAAGGAAACACAAGCTAATTCAACGGACCTGCAAATTTGTTTCCCTAAGGATAAGCTTGGCAGTCAAAGCTGACTGATCAGAAACAAAAGAAAAACCAATATCTAAATTAGTATTTGGGGGTAAATTCCACTTACATGACATGTCATATGATCAATGTGTCACTAAACATCCACGAAGTACGATACTAGGCCCATAAGTTAATTGAACCTGTTTACTATTTTTTAGAGGTAGTTTCTGCTAAATATCATAGTTCAAGCGTGTTTAGTAACACACTGAATAGTTGTTAATGGAATTCACCATTACATTTATCCACACACAGTTATAGGGATATAGAGAGACTACATCACTGTGAGGAGGAAGAAAGATTTGTTTATGGAGGATTCCGGAGATGGCTTATTTTGTTGTTGTACAAGAGGAGGAGAAGTCATCTCCATTTATAGGAGCCACCACCATCCCTCCACCCCATAACCGCTCCCATAATTTCGCACAATAAATCCCGCAATAAAACCCGTAATAAATCCTATAAAAAATCCCGTAATAAATCACGTAATAAATCTCGTAACATTATTATCTTTAATAGCAATTTATTACGTATTCCATTTATTACATATCAAATTTATTATGTATCCCATTTATTACATATTCCAACCAAATCATTGGGCCGGGTAGGGTACTATGCCATTTCATTCCAAAGCCCATCTACATCTCCCACTTGGCCTGAAATGGCCAAGTGCATTATGGTTATACTCACACTATTCGTGAGATATAACACATGATGTAATTTCACATACTCCCACTATTGGTGAGATATGCATATTTTATTCACCGAGTATAATCATTATTCATGATTGTCTCCTTTCATTATTTATGAAAATTTCCTTGACTTAGATATTTCTAAATCACATCAAACCAACATGTTTGATGAATGTATCTGCTGTAATACCCTTCGTCACGGGATCAACAATCAGAACACTTGTCGGAATGTAAGTTGATATGCTCCTATTTTACATGTTTTATCGCATATCTTCATGAAATATTTCACCCTCCAAACCCCCATTTTATACGCTTTTGTGCTGTTATTTGGAACAATATGACTTTTGGAGCGTTTATTCCATTTCAGGGATTTGGAGCGATATTGGAGCAATTTGGAGTCAATAAGACGATCGGCGGCGTGAGAGCACCAATGAGACTCATGATGACATGCTCGAGGTGCCAAAGAAGAATACTGGAGCAAGGAATGGGCAAGAGAGAAATTCGCACGATCGAGCTATGATGCGGCGAAGGAATCGAGCGACCGAAGTGCTGAAAACAGGACAGCCGTGCACTATTTCTAAATCTGCTATCACCTGTGATTTTTCACTATTTTTCTGATATTTTTCCCAGATAATAGACTTCAAGACGGTTCCAACGCCATCAAGAACGCGCCAATCGGAGGTCGGATGAGCCCTGGGAAATTTCTGCAAGATGAGGCTGCAGTGCTGAAATTGTTCTCAGCAGCCTACTCGGTCGAGCAACCTCCTACTCGACCAGAATGGTGCTGAAATGTGTTTTTACATCCTACACGACTGAGCAACCTCCTGCTCGGTCCGAGCAAATTCCTACTCGACCGAAAAGGTGCTGAAATGTGATTTTTGAGTTTGGCTGCTCGACCGAGCAGTTGAGTGCTCGACCGAGCAGCTATATACTCGGATCGAGTGGAATCTATTTTGTCCGGGATGGCAGAGCGACATTTTTGGAGAAGCTCGATTTCCCTGTGCAATCCGACCGAGCAGGATGGCTACTCGACCGAGCAGCCGGACTACTCGACCGAGCAGACCTCACTCGACCCGAGCAAACATTTAAGGCGACGTATCCGACTCGACCGAGCATCTTTGGGCTCGGACCGAGTCACCGTGGGCCTACGCGTGCGTCCATATTGCGATTTTGTTTTGGCTATGGTTTTTGAAGAAAAAGGAGGCGGCCGCCAGGGGACTAGATTCTGAGCCCTGTAGAGAGTTCTGTATGGATTTTTTAGATTAGATTTTTGAGAGATTTTTATATACTTTTCTAAAGAGAATTTTTAGATCCTTCTTAGACTTTGGTGGAGACGATCTTTTGGGGAGTTTGGCTATGCCCTAGGCCCCTCCTTTGTATGAAGATACGTATTTTTGCCCTTTTTACTTCTATTATTATTTCTTTGTGATTTATTATTGTTTATCCATTCTTGATGCATGCAATGAAATCTTTGTAAGTTATATTATCTATTGATATTGCTATCTTGAGTAATCTTTTCTAGGGCTAAGGGATTAGCCCATGGATCTTAGGGTTTAGACGCAAAGTTGGGATTTTATGGTGCGTTGGTTATAAATGGGGCTGTATTTTGGTTGATCTAGCAAGATCCCTAAGAGAATTCGTACTGAGATCGTGCCCACGGTCGGTGGAATCGATTAGCTTAAGGAATATCCTACGGATTTAATTAGGGAGTTAGTGGATTCAACCGAGGTACGTGACCATGCCCGGCTCGTGTCTTGAGGGGATCCACCGACGAAATATATAACTAATTGACGGATACCGCCATTGCGTCAATAAGAGCCACCAAAATACCTCGAAGCTCTAACCCACGAGAGTGGTATGAGTTAAGAGCATTCGAACCACGAGAGTGGTGAGATTATTGTAGATCCTTAATGCACGTATCGTGTGCGCCTATCGTGAGAGCGGGTTAAAGCGATACGTTAGATTCATGATGCCCAGACACATGAATTCACTTCCTAGATGCTACAATCCCCAATTAAACCAATGCAACGTAAGAGTCCTAACCTAGCGTCGACATCCGACGGTCCTTGTGGCGAGTCCTAAAGCCATAGTCTTTTGTATTTTATTTATTTCTTTCTTTGTGTGGAACCCATTACCTGCGACTTTGAGTGACACAACCTTCGCATCCATCGCCATTACGACCGTCCATATTCCACATCCACCAATAAACTCGCAATTCTAACTCAACCAAGGAGTAGATAGGTAGTATAACACCGCTTCCCCGTGTTCGATACCCGCTTGCCACTATACCGTGCGCTTGCAGTAAACGACATCGTTTCGGAGTTGGTTCCGGGCCGATCAAGTTTATGGCGCCGTTGCCGGGGAGGCTTCCGCCATATTATCTATTTACCACAATTATGTTGATTAACTTGCGTTAAAAAAATCAAAAAAAACAAAACAAAACAAAAATTTATTTCTTTTAAATAAATAAAACAGAGAGATTTTTTCCCCACCACCTACTATTACTATTATCTTTATCTCTCTTTGTACAACTGACGTCTTTTCCAGGTTGTCTATTTTTTCTTGATCAGGTACAGTTGATGCAGCGATGGTACTTTCAAAGACGCGACCGGGTTCTATACGGTCCTATATATACCTCGCTACATTCTATCAGGCTAATGGAGAGTCCTTCAGAAGAGCATTACGCAAATTTGAAAGAATGTTAGGGATGTTCCATACGGAGTCAAACCACGAGTGGGATGGTTCCAGTCTATTTAATATCTTTGTTGGAAGACTAAAGGGACCCTCACGGGAGTTTATGAAGAGGATGCAAGTGGGAAAGTTCAGTGATCTTCAGTTGGCAGCGACCTTAGAGCAAATGATAGATGATGCTCAATCTACCGGTTCGCTAACCGTTACGGTAGGTAAACCATCCGACCAAGCATTCATCGATTTTGTTATGGCTAATGTCTCTGATGCAGGTACTATCATAGATGGAATGTATGCTTCACTTGAAGGTGATCATATCCACCTTTACACCATTAACACTCCACAAATAGAGACATCTGAGCTGTCAGAGGACACATATATGGACTTATTGTGAAGCATCGTGGACGCAGTTCGATGTACCGGTCCCTTAACGATAACGGCAGGTGACCCTTTTGAGCTTGGATTTCAAAATTTTGTTACTCATCGTATCTCTTCCACAGGCACAATTGATGCGCTCTAGTTGAGGGGCACAAGACCCACTTTTATACCGTGGCCGAGATACAGGAGCCCATAGAGCCGCCTGCACCTACTATTGAGAGGGCCAAGCCACACCATCCAGTGCCTCGAGTTCCGGGACAGAAACGAAGACATAGGCGTAGAAAGGTGTCACGCCCCGCTTCCCTAAAATAGAGGCGAGACGTGAAAAGGTCCGCACGAGAGTGGAGCTGTGAAGCCCCAAACCCGATAAGCGTCAATAAAACATAAGCAGGTCCATGTAACCACAAACGGAACAACAATAATAACACAATGAGAGACAGAAATAAAATCTCAAATCTCAGAAATTGTTCAACATTAAAGTTAAGTTCAACATCCAGAAAAGCCACCAGGCTAAAAGAAAGAGTCTAAAGGCCTAACACACGGCCAACACAACAAACACCAACAAAGTATGGGTGCTACGCAATCACGATGAGTGTTCAAGCATGCAATGACATGAGCAGTTATTCGCGTACCGTTAATTAAACTAAACATGACAGGCAAAATGCAATGGCAAGAACAGATATTCGCGTACCGTTAATTTAAATTAAACATGGCAGTTAAAGATGCATGGATGACATGAACAGTTAATACGCGTACCGTTAAGTGAAATTAAACGTGACATACAAGCATGATGAAGGTGACGGACCAAGCTTCGTTGTCAAGCTAGGTCAATGACGTCTAGACGGCTATCCTTTCACCGTCTAGTCTCTTTTACGCTAAAGTAAGGAAATGGCCTAAGACATGGCCCAAATCAAGAGAGGCAAGTTTCACTTGCCTAGCACCGAGGATGACGATCAATGAGGCCGTCACACAACTGCTAACTACGGAGATGAGATCGCTGCCATGGCAAAACAACATTAAAACAACATCTAACCTAGTTTTATTAGGGTTTCACAAAAACACATTGGGTTCATGATGATATTAAGAAATCGAGTTATTACCGTATTCGGAAGCGGAAGAATGATGCCGAGCAAGCACGGCAACGGAAGAAACGCTCCGGGGAACCTAGGGTTCAGATCTGGAATGGATGGGGAAAATCTGGAGAAATGGGGTTTTGGGGATTTTTGGGGATTGGAGATGACCTAGGGCATGGTGGTTGGTCAAAATGGAGAGGGGGAGAAGGCTAGAGGAAGGTTGTGGAAGATCAGAGGTCAATGGGGAAGGAAAGAGTCCAGGAGAAGAGAAAGAAAGAAAAGAAACGAAGTGGGGTATTTATAGAAAATAACCTGGCGGCTGCCCAGAAATTAGGGTTTCGACACTGATTAGTCGGTCAAAGAGCAACCACTGACCGACTAGTTTAGAACTAATCGGTCGGTTGACCAACGCAAACCGACTAAGTCCAAACAGTAACTCCTGTACAAAAATAGGATTTAGATTTAGTCGGTCAAAGAACAACAGTAACTCCTGAGAAATTTACAAAGCCCACTAGTCGGTCCATGAAGGTTTGCCGACCGACTAAATTGTCATCTAGTCGGTCGGTTCCCCTTCTTGTACCGGCTAACGTGCACAGAAAGTTCCGAAATGGAGTGCGAAGCTCCGGGATCGATTCCTAAGACTCCTAGGCTTGATCTAACAATAAGATATGACCGATATGAAGCCCGTCACGAATGACTTACTCCAAAATCGACGATCAACGGAAGAAGCTAGGAAATCACGACGAAACGATCGAAAATGAAAGCTACGGAGACGAAAACCACACATGAGGAGAAAATCCACCAAAACATATAATATAATATAATAAATCCAGATACATGAAAACCAGTCGTTACATCCTCCCCAACTTAAGAAAAATTCCGTCCTCGGAATTTCCCAACACTCACGTGTCCGGAAACAAAAGTGGGTAGCGCTCTCGCATCTCATCCTCATTCTCCCAAGTAGACTCCCCAGGCGAGCCGTGTCGCCACATCACCCTCACAAGATTGACAACCTTATTCCGAAGTGACTTCTGACGCCTGTCCAGAATCTGTACTAGCTGCTGGTCATACGTCATATCAGGGCGAACGGTAATCTCCGAGAAATCCACAGCATGAGATGGATCGCTAATGTATCGACGAAGCTGCGACACATGGAAAACATTGTGAACTCCTTCCAAAGATGGCGGCAAGGCTAAGCGATAAGCTACCTCGCCAACTCTCTCCAGAATGTCAAACGGTCCAATGTATCGCGGGCTCAACTTCCCTCGCTTCCCAAAGCGAATCACACCACGATTTGGGGAAATCCTCAAGAACACATGGTCGCCCGGCTGAAACTCCAAAGGACGACGTTTAGCATCCGCCCAATGCTTAAAACGGTCCTGAGCAATCCTCAACCTCTCCCGAATATTCCTGACAACATCCACGGCCTCCACAATCATCTCAGATCCCAACAACTCCCGATCACCAACGTCATCCCAACTCAATGGCGATCGACATTTCCTCCCATAAAGAGCGGCGAAAGGCGCCATGCCAATACTCGCCTGGAAGCTGTTGTAAGAAAACTCTACCAGATGTAGATGGTCCTCCCACGAACCCTTGAAATCCAACATGCACGCCCTCAGCATGTCCTCCAAGATCTGAATCGTCCTCTCGGACTGGCCATCCGTCTGCGGATGGTACGCAGTGCTGAAACTCAGACGCGTACCCAAACTCTTCTGCAAACTCTGCCAGAACTGAGATGTGAACCTCGTGTCTCTGTCCGACACGATGCTCACGGGGACTCCGTGAAGTCGTACGACCTCCTGCACGATTCACGTTACATCACTATCCAAACTAGGAAAAGGAAATAAAAACGGAGAGTAAAAGAATTTACCTCCATATATCTCCTCGCTAGCGCCTCAGTGGATTGTCCCACTCGGAATGGAATAAAGTGCGCGGATTTGGTCAATCTATCTACGATCACCCAAATCGCGTCATTCTGCTTCGGACTCCGAGGTAGTCCAGTCACGAAATCCATAGTGATGTGTTGCCACTTCCACTCTGGAATCGGAAGCGGTTGCAGCAACCCTGCCGTACAATGATGCTCCGCCTTCACTTGCTGGCAAACCAAACACTTGGCTACACTCCGAGCCACACTCCTCTTCATACCATGCCACCAATAGTTCAGACGAAGATCCTTGTACATCTTGGTCCCACCAGGATGCACAGAATACGGCGAACTGTGTGCCTCCACCATCAACTCCTCTCTAATATCCCCAGCTGGCACACACAACCTGGCTCCAAACCTCAGCGAGCCATCCTCATGAATCAAAAAGTCAGTCCGCAGACCGGCTTCCACCTGCTCCCGAATCTTCACCAGCTTCGGATCCTCAGCCTGGCCAGCCTTGATCCGGTCCACAATCGTCGACTGTATCTGCATACACATCAACGAAGAAGCCTCCCCAGGTAGAACAATCTCCACACCGGACTCGCAAAAATCCTGCTGCAATCTCCACTGCGAGGTCAAAACCATCACCGCTGGAAGCCTACTCAGCGCATCAGGAACCACATTCACCTTGCCAGGGTGATACTACAAATCAATCTCATAATCCGCCATGAGCTCCAACCATCGACGCTGTCGCATGTTGAGCTCCTTCTGAGTGAAAA
This sequence comes from Scilla litardierei, assembly GCA_030789695.1. Taxonomy (NCBI): domain Eukaryota; kingdom Viridiplantae; phylum Streptophyta; class Magnoliopsida; order Asparagales; family Asparagaceae; genus Scilla; species Scilla litardierei. Next base: position 686,730 of record JAULAV010000092.1, read on the forward strand.
TATACTTCAAGCTTTTGTGATCGGTGAAGATCTTCACTTTCTCACTCAGCAGGAAGTGCCTCCAAATCTTAAGAGCAAACACAACGGCAGCCAACTCCAAATCATGCGTCGGGTAATTCTTCTCATGAACCTTGAGCTGACGAGATGCATACGCCACAACGTGCCCGTGCTGATGCAACACACAACCGAGACCCTTGCCAGAAGCATCACAAAAGATCTCAAATCCACCGCTGCGATCAGGCACAACAAGAATCGGGGCAGTCGTCAACCTCTCCCTCAGAACACCAAAAGCATTCTCACAATCACCCGACCAAACAAAAGATACATCCTTCCGCGTCAATCTGGTCATCGGCTCGGCAATACGGGAAAAGTCCTTAATGAAGCGCCGATAATAACCAGCAAGTCCAAGGAAACTCCGGATCTCAGACGCTGACTGCGGAACAGGCCACTCCCTGATGGCCCTGATCTTCTCGGGATCCACTGAAATACCATCTCCAGTCACCACATGCCCGAGAAAATCAACTCTGTCCAGCCAAAACGCGCACTTCGAAAACTTAGCATACAACCGATGCTTCCTCAAAATCTCCAACACTGTCCTCAAGTGCGAGGCATGCTCCTCCTCCGACTTAGAATAGATCAGAATGTCGTCAATAAAGATAACGACAAACTTATCTAAAAAGTCATAGAAAATCAGATTCATCAGATTCATGAAAACTGCGGGTGCGTTGGTTACACCGAAAGGATTAACCACAAACTCGTAGTGTCCATACTTCGTTCTGAACGCTGTCTTCGGAACATCATCCTTCTTCACCTTCAGCTGATGATAACCGCTCCTCAGATCCAACTTCGAAAACACCCTCGAACCCCCAAGCTGATCAAAAATATCATCGATGCGAGGCAACGGGTATTTATTCTTGATGGTCACCGCATTCAACTCCCGATAGTCCACACACATGCGACGCGAACCATCCTTCTTCTTCACCAGCAGCACCGGTGCTCCCCACGGGGACACACTAGGATTGATATAACCCTTCTGCATAAGCTCATCCAACTGCCTACGCAACTCTTCTAACTCTGCCGGCGCCATACGATATGGTGCCTTCGAAATGGGCTGCGCTCCTGGAATAAGATCAATAGAAAATTCCAAAGCCCGATCAGGTGACAATCCAGACATCTCCTCGGGGAAGACGTCATCAAAATCTCGCACCACAGCTGGCCTCTCCAACTCCATCTGCATAGCCACAACCTCCACTGGTCTGGCCCGAAATCTGACAGGACCAAGCGAACTGCTACCACGGCTGAACTCAAACACTGGGTGTCCGGGAATCTCGAACACGACCTTCTTCCTCCGACAGTCGATTGTAGCATAGAAGCTCGCAAGCCAATTCATCCCAAGGACTGCATCATAGTTGATGATGTCGTGGACAATGAAATCAGCGTAAAGCTCATGTCCACAAACCACCAACGAGCAAGGATTGCAACCAAGATGCACCGAGACCACGCCATTCCCTGTAACGATATTCCAACTCTTGGAAAGAGGGGACGTCGACAAGGAATGCTTCTCCACGAAGCTCCGAGAAATAATGCACATCGATGCACCTGAGTCAAAGAGAACTCGTGCAGGAAATGTGCACACCAAAATCACACCTACAAACAGTCTAATAATCAAGCCCTAGTCTAGCAACAAACATGAGCAAGCAACCAAACATAATCTAACAATCAAACATAACTAAGGAAGAAATAGCTAGGAGGGAAGTTACATGTGATAACCTCGTCCATGGCCATGCTCTCCTCCTCAGTCATCAGAAAAGCCTGCCCTCTCGGCGGAACAGCCTGCCGAAAGGCCTGTCTCTGTGGAACAAGGGGCGCTCCACGTCCAGCGGGCACAGGAGCTCGCTGCTGCAACGGCTGTGCTGCAATAGGAGCCCGCCAAGGCTGCTTCGACTTGGGACACTCCCTGATGGTATGGGCAGGATCTCCGCAGACAATACACTGCCCCAGGAACCTCCTACACTGATCCCTGAGTTGCCCGGTCTTGCCGCAGAAATGGCAAGTCTTCAAAATAGGCCCTCCTGGCCTCTTGAACTGAACAGGCTGATTAGGTTTGAAACCAGGCCTAACCACCGCCCTGGCCTGCTCCACAGGCCTCTTCCCAGCTCCTGAAACATGTCTCTTCCTCTGGTTCAAATTCAACTCCTGCCGCCTCGCAGCAATCAGAACCTTCTGATATGTCTCCAGGTCAGAAGAGGTCACAAAACTCTGAAGCTCCAAGGCAAGTCCCTGGAGGAACCGCTGAGCTTTCTCATCGGCATCTTGCACCATCTTTGGGGCAAACCGACTGAGCCTCGTGAACTCTTGGTGGTACTGATCCACCGACAAGCTCCCCTGCTTCAGATCTATGAAGCGCTGCAGCATCACCTGCCTAGCAGCCTTCGGGAAGAACTCTCCATCAAATCTGGACTTAAAGGTAGCCCAAACTATCGGCTCCACCAGCATCTTCTCTTCAGCATCCCACCAGTTTCTGGCATTGTCCTTCAGCTGCCTCTTAGCCAAATCAACCCATCCAGCCGGGTTAATCTTCGACATCGCCATGTTATCCTCAATGTTCTGAATCCACTCATCGGCAACCAGAGGACCCTCAGACCCATCAAAATATGCGGGACCCAGCTCCCGAAATTGCTTCGCTCCCGGCTCGGAGCGAGGGGCATCCGAAAGTGCCCGGGCAGCTCGAGCAAGTGGAGCATTCTGGACTTGCAGGAGCATGCCCTGCTGCACCTGCATCATCTGGAGCATCATCCGCATCATCTCTCCATTGGTGGGTTCCCGCTCAGGCTCCTCGTCATGAGGGGGCGCACCACTACCTCCACCACGGGTGAATCGCCTTCCTGCCATCTAATGACACAGAAAACGAAGCAGATTAGACTCATAGCTTATGACTCGGATGTCGAACTTGGTTTATTGGACATTCTAATATTATTATCGTTATTCCGATAATCGCAGTTACAGAAGAGGACCTGCATGGGCCACCAACAAAACCTGTCACGCCCCGCTTCCCTAAAATGGAGGCGAGACGTGAAAAGGTCCGCACGAGAGTGGAGCTGTGAAGCCCCAAACCCGATAAGCGTCAATAAAACATAAGCATGTCCCTGTAACCACAAACGGAACAACAATAATAACACAATGAGAGACAGAAATAAAATCTCAAATCTCAGAAATTGTCCAACATTAAAGTTAAGTTCAACATCCAGAAAAGCCACCAGGCTAAAAGAAAGAGTCTAAAGGCCTAACACACGGCCAACACAACAAACACCAACAAAGTATGGGTGCTACGCAATCACGATGAGTGTTCAAGCATGCAATGACATGAGCAGTTATTCGCGTACCGTTAATTAAACTAAACATGACAGGCAAAATGCAATGGTATGAACAGATATTCACGTACCGTTAATTTAAATTAAACATGGCAGTTAAAGATGCATGGATGACATGAACAGTTAATACGCGTACCGTTAAGTGAAATTAAACGTGACATACAAGCATGATGAAGGTGACGGACCAAGCTTCGTTGTCAAGCTAGGTCAATGGCGTCTAGACGGCTATCCTTTCACCGTCTAGTCTCTTTTACGCTAAAGTAAGGAAATGGCCTAAGACATGGCCCAAATCAAGAGAGGCAAGTTTCACTTGCCTAGCACCGAGGATGACGATCAACGAGGCCGTCACACAACTGCTAACTACAGAGATGAGATCGCGGCCATGGCAAAACAACATTAAAACAACATCTAACCTAGTTTTATTAGGGTTTCACAAAAACACATTGGGTTCATGATGATATTAAGAAATCGAGTTATTACCGTATTCGGAAGCGGAAGAATGATGCCGAGCAAGCACGGCAACGGAAGAAACGCTCCGGGGAACCTAGGGTTCAGATCTGGAATGGATGGGGAAAATCTGGAGAAATAGGGTTTTGGGGATTTTTGGGGATTGGAGATGACTTAGGGCATGGTGGTTGGTCAAAATGGAGAGGGGGAGAAGCTCTTGATGAAAGAGGAAGGCTAGAGGAAGGGTGGGGAAGATCAGAGGTCAATGGGGAAGGAAAGAGTCCAGGAGAAGAGAAAGAAAGAAAAGAAACGAAGTGGGGTATTTATAGAAAATAACCTGGCGGCTGCCCAGAAATTAGGGTTTCGACACTGATTAGTCGGTCAAAGAGCAACCACTGACCGACTAGTTTAGGAACTAGTCGGTCGGTTGACCAACGCAGACCGACTAAGTCCAAACAGTAACTCCTGTACAAAAATAGGATTTAGATTTAGTCGGTCAAAGAACAACTACTGACCGACTAGTTTCGAATCTAGTCGGTCGATGAACGTTCTTAGACCGACTAAGAATGAATAGTACTTGGTATCAAAAATGATCATAGAGCTTGTCGGTTAAAGAACATTTGCTGACCGACTAGTTTGCAACCTAGTCGGTCGACGAACGTTCTTAGACCGGCTAACGATAAACAGTAACTCCTGAGAAATTTACAAAGCCCACTAGTCGGTCCATGAAGGTTTGCCAACCGACTAAATCGTCATCTAGTCGGTCGGTTCCCCTTCTTGTACCGGCTAATGTACACAGAAAGTTCCGAAATGGAGTGCGAAGCTCCGGGATCGATTCCTAAGACTCCTAGGCTTGATCTAACAATAAGATATGACCGATATGAAGCCCGTCACGAATGACTTACTCCAAAATCGACGATCAACGGAAGAAGCTAGGAAATCACGACGAAACGATCGAAAATGAAAGCTACGGAGACGAAAACCACACATGAGGAGAAAATCCACCAAAACATATAATATAATATAATAAATCCAGATACATGAAAACCAGTCGTTACAAAAGGAGAAGATGAAATTCACTTTGCCTACCATACCAGAGGAACCCGAGGAGGAGGCCGAAGCAGTGCATCGCGAGGAGGCCGGGTTATATTTATTTTACATATTGCATGCGGAGCCAAAGACTTTCACCGAGGAGGTCGTGCGTCGGGACCAGGACACATCCACTCATGAGGATCCCGAGCATCACCCACCTCCTTCAGAGCTTCTGCAGCCACCTCTTCCTTCCACTGACTCTGAGGACCACCCACCAGAGCTTACTGCTTCCCTTCAGGGAGATCTCTTCACCTCCTCGCCCTTTACATTTGATTTCCCTCCCATGTATGATGTTTACTATGATTCGGATTTCAATGACTCATTGCACCTTTTGCAGGATACACATACATATGATCAAGAGGTACAATGGGACATATACGACGAGGAGGGCGAGGAGTTAGCACACATGGACGCTGTTGAATATGATCAGGAGGTGCGTTGGGACGTGTCTGACGATGATGAGGAGCATCCTGACGAGACCCACTCCATTATGCCAGAGTTACCTGAGGAACCAGAGGAAAACAACGAGGAGTTGATCGACGTGGTGCATGAGTAGAGATTTATTTACATGGAAGTGTTGTCAACCATTTTTTATTTTAAATACTATAGTTGATGACCCTCTCTGGAATACATTTATTTTGGGGAAAAATTATCCACATCAGATTGATGCGGCTCATCTCTTGCAGTGTACAGGTGGAGTCCTTGGGGAGATGCTGGGAGCTGCATTGCTGGAATCTGATGGAGCCCGGGGAGATACGCACCTGGCGGAGCCATGGAAAGTGCAGATAGAGCAGCTACCTGCACCGGCAGAGATTCTGGATCCACATTTTGCTACAAGTGGTATCAATCCAGTAGTGTAAAATTTTATGCTTTCAATAAACACGAATCCTCTCGGCAGCGAGAGGACCGTATATGATTTTATATGTTTTTTAGTTTAATAAATTCACCCCATTCGATGGCCACAAAAATCTTTCACCCCGAACCCATTATTTTTTATTAATTGCCATGTTCATATTTTGATATGTCCCGCCATTTTGACAACCACCATCGAGCATTTCTTTTAAGTGAATACTCACTTTCTTATTCGTTTGACTTGATCCTGCTTAGCGAAGCCGTGAATTTTTTTTGATCGAGTCATTCGAATAGGATTGTTTGATATAAGCTTGGGGGAAGCGCTCTCATGCATCATTGCATGTGCATGTAGTTGCATTAGGATTTCATATCATTCATGTCATCATTTTTCATTCACCCCCTCATATTTATCGGTGTTCCTCACCTTTTTCTTTTTATGATCACATTGAGGACAATGTGAAGTTTAGGCTTGGGGGAGTGCATTTCCATGCCATTTAGTCGCATTTTTTTTATTTTTTTTAGGATTTTTAGAATTTTTCAAATTTTTTGCATCATCTTTTTGTTTTTTCATCTCATTTTCCTTTTATGTGTGTTCATGCATAACATAGTGTGCTTGTTTTTTTCATTTATTTCTTTCTTCTATTTTTATTTCTCTATTTTCTTCTCTTTCTCTTGCTAGATATGTATCTTATGCTTTCACCTCTCTCACAACGCTTATTTTTCATGCCATGCTACTTAGAGACTTTCATAATCCTAATCCTTATAAGTACTTGAAAATATTCTTTTGATGATCTCTCTAGCATGAATGCATGAAGCTTATTGAAACTGAAGATGTAGAGTAGTATTTAGAATGCTTTCATTGGAAACACACTAAGATTCACGCATCACTATAATATCTGAAGCATTGCTTTCATCTCTTATTCGCATTCTTATTGCATGC